>JAPMXV010000026.1:0-270271 GCA_026936335.1 Mantamonas sphyraenae
CCTAACCCTAACCCTAACCCTAACCCTAACCCTAACCCTAACCCTAACCCTAACCCTAACCCTAACCCTAACCCTAACCCTAACCCTAAGCCTAACCCTAACCCTGACCCTAACCCTAACCCTAACCCTAACCCTAACCCTAACCCTAACCCTAATCTTGCCCTTGCCCATGCCCATGCCCTGTTTAACTTGTGCCCGGTCTGTTTTATATGAGTCGTGCTTGTGTTTGCTGGTGGTGTGACTGAGTTGGGTGGTGACATGGGGCTGTGGGCAACGGGTGGGAGTGGAAATGATGCTGGTGAGTGGCCGTCGTCTTGCAACGCCTCGCAGACAGAAGTGCCCATCCGCCTTCAACCAAAATATTACCAACACCCACAACACCCTCCACCAGTCCAACACAATCCACATACACTCCGGTACCACCACCACCACAATGGACAAAGACTACTCAAGCACTCCGAAGCAACAACACACACCAATCACCTATCCGGCGTGCGTTCTGCCTTCCACTCCGTTTTGTGACTGCCCGCTTCTCCCGCTTCCTTGCCTCCTCCATGCCTCCATCGCTTCCCTGCACTCCTCCCCTGCATCTCTACTTCCCCATTACCACTATCGCTGCCTCCTCCGCTCTTCTCCGGTCCCCTCTCCCCTGTCACTGCCCTCCCCGTTGCCAGTTTTCCGGTCTGCCAATCTCCTCCGTTTTCCCCTCTCTGCTCATTCCAGCCTCCCTTCACCCCTCGCTTCTGCTCTGACGGCGTCCATCCCGCCTTCCGCTCACCGTTTCCACCCCGCCCATCCCCCTCCCCGTCTCCCCCACAGCTATGGGTACATGGTCCCTCCCATGGCTGCCCAGCCGTTTCCGAACATGCTGCCCTTCTCTGGCGTACAAAACCCGTACCAGCACCCACAACCACCCATCATCTGGGTCCCTGTCAACACCCATTCCCAGCAGCAGCACGTATATCCTCATCACGGCCACCCATACTACGCCTACCCTCCTCCGCCGCCTCCTCAGCCGCGACAAACCGCCCAGATGCACGTCGCTCAGACTCCGTTGCACCCTCCGCCTGCTCAACCCACCACAAATCACAACGGCGTCCCCAAACGCGTCAGCCCTGCCTTTGTCGGCATCACACGTACCACATCCACCACCACATCGTCGTCCTCCTCCCACCAGGCCACACGGCAGACAGGAGACAGCGACGACGACGACGCAGACCAGGACACACACACACAAGACACTGGCGACGTGGTGGACCTGATGTTCCTGAACTTTGGCCACCGTGAACCACGGTCAATGTCCAGCAACTCAGAGTGGATGACCAGCTCAGGGATGGAGGCGTACGAAGAAAACGGCGAGGCACTCGACACAACCCAGCAGCACGTGGACGACGAGTTGGAAACTCAGGGCGCACTCAGCCTCGCAGACACTGGTGATGCCATGGATGAGGAGTACATCCCGCAAGACGACAGCGACGACGACACAGACGACATGGAGCAGGAGGACAAAAGCGAATGGCAGCCGAGACTCACAATTAGAGGCCGCACACGACAACGCAGAGTCCACAGCAGTCAACATGCTGTTTCACAACAGACGAAAGGCAGCGGACAGCGCAGGGGCAGGGTCACGGCTGGCAGTGGTACAGAGACAGGAACGTCAAGCACACGAGCAAGGAGGGCCAACAGCGGAGACACCGGCGCACGGAAGAACGCAGGCGTGGACAAGACGAACAAGTTGCCAGATGGTGTTGTGAGCAATGGCTGGTCAAACTGGCGCAAGAGCGAGCGCAGCCACAGCAACAAGAAGGAGCACACGGCACTGCTGAAGCACATGCACAACCTGGCCAACCAGCATCCCACCGACGACATCCCCGTCCTCATGACCCTGCAGGCGCGTGTTGTGGTCTGCCATGGCACTCTGTTGGCGCTGGTCCGACAGGTTCAGCTTGCCCTCGGCAACATTCCCCTCTCCCAGGGCGACATGGCCTTCTGCCTCTCCCTTCTCGGCCGTGACACGGATCAACAGGCGTGCAGCCTTGCCATTGACCACGCTGGTCTGGCCATGGGTGTGACAAAGGCTGGGTTGAAGGTGTGCTGGCTGGAGGAGCCACACGACCACGGCGACCCCAACTACGCCCTCCTCCACCTGCTCATGACAGAGATGGACACCCTTGGCGACAGGCCCCATCCCACGACCTGGAAGGAGCACAAGCAGACCCATCTGTGGCTGCAGAAAGCACGACGCCCTACTGACAACGACAGCGACCCACACTGGACACAATGCGACTACGACCACCACCTCACCACCACCAAGGTGGACAAGTGGCATACGGTGTCTGTGCGCAGTGGCTGGAGCAAGACCGGCGACGAGCGTGGCAGCTGCACGCATCGGGAGTTCCAGACGCTGCTGGCACACATGAAGGCACGTGCAGCCAAGCACCCTCGCCATCAGCACACACACGAGCACCATGCACTGCGTGAGCTGATCAACAACGGCAGCCTGAACTCCCTGCTGCGACACATCATCCTGGCGCTGGGCAACGTTGGCGTGCCGCCTGTCGACCTGGCCTTCTTTGTCCGCCTCCTCAGTCCACACCTCAACTACCACCAGGTCTCAACTGCCATCAGCAACACCCTCACCCGCGGCGTCACCTCCCTCTCCCTCAAGATCGCCTGGCTCGACAAACCTCAACCCAGCGACGCCACACTGCACACCCTCCTCCACACCCTCATCGACCGCATCACACCCCACATCACCACTCGCCCCACCACCACCGATGAAATCAACACCCTCGACATCCCAGAGCTTGTTCTGCCCGAGCCCACAGAGGAGGAGAAGATGGCGGAGGAGGATGGACTGCCAGATGGCGTTGTGCGCAGTGGCTGGACAACATGGCGCAAGAGCGAGCGCAGCCACAGCAACAAGAAGGAGCACACGGCACTGCTGAACCACATGCACAACCTGGCCAACCAGCATCCCACCGACGACATCCCCGACCTCATGACCCTGCAGGCGCGTGTTGTGGTCTGCCATGGCACCCTGAGCACGCTGGTCCGACAGGTTCAGCTTGCCCTCGGCAACATTCCCCTCTCGCAGGGTGACATGGCCTTCTGCCTCACCCTCCTCGGCTGTGATATGGATCGACATGCATGCAGCCATGCCATCATCCACGCTGGTCTGGCCATGGGTGTGACAAAGGCTGGGTTGAAGGTGTGCTGGCTGGAGGAGCCACACGACCACGGCGACCCCAACTACGCCCTCCTCCACCTGTGCATGACAGAGATGGACACCCTTGGCGACAGGCCCCATCCCACGACCTGGAAGGAGTACGAGCAGACCCAGCTGTCGCTGCAGAAAGCACGACGCCCTGCTGACAACGACAGCGACCCACACTGGACACATTGCGACTATGACCACCACCTCACCACCACCAAGGTGGACAAGTGGCATCCTGAGTCTGTGCGCGATGGCTGGAACAGTGCCAATCACGGCGACGAGCGTGGCAGCTGCACGGCGCGGGAGTTCCAGACGCTGCTGGCACACATGAAGGCACGCGCAGACAAGCACCCTCGCCATCAGCACGCTCACGAGCACCAGGCACTGCGTGATCTCATCAACAACGGCAGCCTGCACTCCCTGCTGCGACACATCATCCTGGCGCTGGGCAACGTTGGCGTGCCGCCTGTCGACCTGGCCTTCTTTGTCCGCCTCCTCAGGCCACGCCTCACCTACAAGCAGATTCGACCTGCCATCAGCCACAACCTTACCCGCGGTGTCACCGCCCTCTCCCTCAAGATCGCCTGGCTCGACAATCCCAAACCCAGCGACGCCACGCTGCACACCCTCCTCCACACCCTCATCGACCGCATCACACCCCACATCACCACACGCCCCACCACCTCCGCACTCGTCAACGCCTACCCCATCCCCTCCTTCACCCTTCCCAAGCGCAAAGACCCTTCCTCCTTCTCCTCCTCCTCCTCCTCGAAACGGCAACGCCTCGAATGAACCACCCTTCATTCCCACTCCCTCCCACTCACCCTCACCTCCCCATACGCTGCACCCTGTGCACCCCACCCATCCGCCTTCAACCAAAGTATCACCAACACCCACATCACCCTCCACCTGTCCAACAAAATCCACATACATTCCAATACCACCACCACCACCATGGACAACGACTACTCAAGCACTCCGAAGCAACAACCCACACCCAACACCTATCCAGCGTGCGTTCTGCCTTCCACTCCGTTTTCTGACTGCCCGCTTCTCCCGCTTCCTTGCCCCCTCCATGCCTCCGTCGCTTCTCTGCACTCCTCTCCTGCATCTCCACTTCCCCATCACCCCCGCTGCTGCCTTCTCCGCTCTTCCTCGATCCCCTCTCCCCTGTCACTGCCCTCCCCGTTGCCAGTTTTCCGGTCTGCCAATCTCCTCCGTTTTCCCTCTTTGCTCGTTCCAGCCTCCCTTCACCCCGCTTCTGCCATGACGGCGTCCATTCTGCCTTCCGCTCACCGTTCCCACTCCGCCTTGCCCCTCCGCGTCTCCCCACAGCTACGCGTACATGGTCCCTCCCATGGCTGCCCCGCCGTTTCCGAACATGCTGCCCGTCCAAGGCGTACAAAACCCGTACCAGCACCCACAACCACCCATCATCTGGGTCCCTGTCAACACCCACCCCCAGCAGCATCGCGTATATGCTCATCAGGGCCATCCATACTACGCCTACCCTCCTCCGCCGCCTCCGCAGCCGCGACAAACCGCCCAGGTGCACTTCGCTCAGCCTCCGTTGCACCGTCCGCCTGCTCAACCCACCACGAACCACAACCGCGTCCCCAAACGCGTCAGCCCTGCCTTTGTGGGCATCACACGGACCATATCCACCACCACATCGTCGTCCTCCGCCCACCAGGCCACACGGCAGACTGGAGACAGCGATGACGACGACGCAGACCAGGACACACCCACACATGACACTGGCGACGTGGAGGACCTGATGTTCCTGAACTTTGGCCACCGTGAACCACGGTCAATTACCAGCAACTCAGAGTGGATGACCAGCTCATGGATGGAGGCGTACGAAGAAGACGGCGAGGCAAACGACGCGACCCAGCAACACGTGGACGACGAGTTGGAAACTCAGGGCTCACTCAGCTTTGCAGACACTGGCGATACCATGCATGAGGAGTACATGCCACAAGATGACAGCGACGGCGACGCAGACGACATGGAGCAGGAGGACAGGGACGAATGGCAGCCGAGACGCACAAGCAGAGGCCACACACGACGTCGCAGAAGCCACAACAGCCGTCGTACTGGTCCACAAAAGGTGAAAGGCAGGGGACAGCGCAGGCGCAGGGTCACGGCCGGCAGTGGCACAGAGACAGGAACGTCGAGCACACGGGCAAGGAGGACCAAGAACGGAGACAACGGCGCACGGAACAAAGCAGAGGATGACAAGACGAACAAGTTGTCAGATGTTGTTTTGCGCAAAGGGTGGACGAAGGGACACAGTGACGAGCGCAGCCGCAGCAACAAGGAGGATCACACGGCACTGCTGAAGCACATGCACACTCTGGCCAACGAGCATCCCATCGACAACATCCCCGACATCATGACCCTGCAGGCGCGTGTTGTGGTCTGCCATGGCACCCTGAACACGCTGGTCCGACAGATTCAGCTCGCTCTGGGCAACATTCCCCTTTCCCAGGGCGACATGGCATTCTGCCTCACCCTTCTCGGCCGTGACATGGATCAGCAGACGGGCAGTGCTGCCATCATCAACGCTAGTCTGGCCATGGGTGTGACCAAGACTGGGTTGAAGGTGTGCTGGCTGGAGGAGCCACGCGACCACGGCGACCCCAACTACGCCCTCCTCCACCTCCTCATGACGGAGATGGACACTCTTGGCGACAGGCCTCATCCCACCACCTGGAAGGAACACAAGCAGACTCAGCTGTGGCTGCAGGAAGCACGACGCCCCGCTGACAACAACAGCGACCCACACTGGACACAATGCGACTACGACCACCACCTCACCACCACCAAGGTGGACGCGTGGCATTCTGAATCTGTTCGGTGTGGCTGGAGCAGTGCCACCCCCAGCGACGAGCGTGGCAGCTGCACGGCGCGGGAGTTCCAGACTCTGCTGGCACACATGAAGGCACGCGCAGCCAAGCACCCTCACCATCAGCATGCACACGAGCACCATGCACTGCGTGAGCTGATCAACACCGGCAGCTTGAACTCCCTGGTGCGACACATCATCCTGGCGCTGGGCAACGTTGGCGTGCCGCCTGTCGACCTGGCCTTCTTTGTCCGCCTCTTCAGGCCACGCATCACCTACAAGAAGGTGCAACAGGCCATCAGCAACATCCTCACCCGCGGTGTCACCTCCCTCTCCCTCAAGATCGCCTGGCTCGACAACCCCAAACCCAGCGACGCCACATTGCACACCCTCCTGCACACTCTCATCGACCGCATCACACCCCACATCACCACCCGCCCCACCACCACCGCACTCGTCAACGCCTACCCCATCCCCTCCTTCACCCTCCCCAAGCGCAAAGCCCCTTCCTCCTCCTCCTCCAAACGACAGCGCCTCGAATGAACCACCCTTTCATTCTCACATCCTCCCACTCACCCTCTCCTCCCCACACACCCAACCACTCTCTCCATCACCTCATCTGGCAGTGTCATCCACCCTGCAGTCGCTTCATACCCCTCCATCCCTCCACACCCAAACATCGCCTCCCTCTCCTCCCCATTCATCACCAACGCCACTTCCATCGCCACATCCACCTGCCCACCCCATCCAATCCAATGCCACGCCTTCCTCCACCCTGCCTTCCTCGCCATCTCCACCGTTTCCATCCTGGGCTTCGCATCCCACGCCCGCAACACCTCCACCATCTTCTCATCCTCCTCCCTCAACGCCCTCTCCAGCGCGGTCTCCTTTCCTCCATCCCCTGCAAATGTGTCCACAGGCACACCCCACTTTCGCAACACCTCCATCTCCACCACATCACCACACTCCACAAACTCCATGTGCTGCTCATTGTTCCTCCGCAGCAAAGATTGCACCTTGTCGCTCTGCACGCCAGAAACGCACCAGACAGCGTGGTTCGATTCCAATGCCTGCGCCAGTGCTGCTGCTCCTTCCAGACCTGTTCCCGCCCGGTTCCAAGTGAGGTCCAGTGCCTGCAAGGTGCTGTTCACCCTCAGTGCTTGCGCCAGCTCTGCTACGCCTTCAGCACCCATTCTGTTGTCATCGAGGTCCAGTTTCTGCAAGCTTCTGTTCTCCCTCAGTGCCTGCGCCAGGGCTGCCGCTCCCGTGTCACTGATGTTGTTATTGCCGAGTTCCAGTATGTGCAAGCTGTTGTTCTCCGTCAGTGCCTGCGCCAGGGCTGCTGCTCCTTCTGGTCCGATGCTGTTGGCGAACAGGCCCAGAGTCAGCAAGCTTTTGTTCCCCACCAGTGCCTGCGCCAGTGCTGCTGCTCCTTCTGCCCCGATGCTGTTGGTGTAGAGGTCAAGCGACTGCAAGCTGCTGTTCTCACTCAGTGCCTGCGCCAATGCTTCTGCTCCTTCTGCTCCGATGCTGTTGTTGTTGAGGTTCAGCGACTGCAAGCTGCTGTTCTCACTCAGTGCCTGCGCCAGCACGCCTGCTCCTTCCGCCTCGATGCTGTTGCTTCCGATGTTCAATGTCTGCAAGCCGCTGTTCTCACCCAGTGCTTGTGCAAGAGCTGCCGCTCCCTTGTCACCGATGTTGTTGTGATGGAGGTTCAGTGTCCACAAGCCGCTGTTCTCACTCAGCCCCTTGGCCAGTGCTGCTGCTCCTTCTGCCCCGATGGGACAGATGCTGAGGTCCAGTGTCCGCAAGCTGCTGTTGTCACCAAGTGCCTGCGCAAATGCCGCTGTTCCTTCCATCCCACCGCTGTTCCAGCTGAAGTCCAGTGTCCGCAAGGTGCTGTTCTCACACAGCGACTGCGCCATTGCTACTGCTCCTCTTGCCGCGATGTTGTTTCTTCCGATGATCAGAGTCTGCAAGCTGTTGTTCCCGCTCAGTGCCACCGCCAGTGCTGCTGCTCCTTCCGTCCCGATTTTGTTGAAGTACAGGTTCAAACTCTGCAAGATGTTGTTCTCTCGCAGTTCCTGCGCCAGTACGACAGCCGCTGCTGGCCCGATGTCGTTGGAGCTGAGGTCCAAGATCCGCAGGCTGCGGTTCGTGCCCAATGCCTGAGCCAGCACTTGTGCCATGTCTCCCACTTGCATCGCACAAAGTTCCAATGACTGTACGATGTGTCAACAGAACTCTTCTTCAGCGCCATCAAGCTCAACGGGACGCTCACCAAATCTCCCTCCCTCCCGTTTCCCTCTCCCACCAACTCACCCTTCCCTGAGCCTCCAAAGCTTCTACAATCCGCCCATGGTCCCCGCCCTTCAACAGTTCCACCCACTCAACTTTTCCAATGCTCATGTTCCTCAGAAACTCGATGTGGCCGTATGGCTTGTGCGGTGCAGGTTTGCGGCTGAACGCTGGCGGCGTGAAGAGCGTGACGGTTGTGAGTGGACGTGTGATCCCGCGCAACGGTGAGGCACAGCAGGTGGTGGTGGGTGACACGCGTGTACAGCCCCCAACCCCCCCACCCCCCTTCCTTCCCCCTCTTCCACCCCTTTCTTACCTTTCCCTCCACAAGATGTGTTGGCCACAACCCCGCTCTCCCGCTCTCCCCGAATCCTGTTCATTCCCCAACATCCCTCACCACCGGTGCCCAGTCCCCAAACAACACCATCTCCATCATCTCAATGTCCTCCATCACCCACTTCCGCTCCTGCGAGCTGGCCGCCTTTGCCATCGCCCTCAAAATCACAAGCTCATCCAAACACGGCTCAAACAAAGTCCGACACACTTCGCCAGCCGTGTGCAACAAAGCAAACTCCTTCTCCTTGTCTCTTTCCTCCTTTGCCTTGTCCAGCAACCCACGCAACAACCGCACCGACGGCGCAACCATCTTCCCGTCATCCTCCGTTGTCCGTACTCCCACAAACTCATCCGTGCGCTCCATCTCCTTACAACACGCCCAACAATCGCACAAAAACCCGTACTGCTCCTCCAGTGCTTTCAAACGGTCTTGGCGCGGCATCATCAGCGCGCTCGGGCCGTAGCAAATCCGCACCTCGTCGCCTGCCTTCATCTCCCGGACCACACGCACCACAAGTCGCCTTGGATGCGCACTGAACGACACAAACCCATCCGGCGCGCACGTGTGGTTCAGCATCGACGCCTTGGCGTAGACACCGAACCCCAGTTTCCTCCCGTGAGCATCCCCCTCATCGATGATCGCCACTGCATTCATCCTGGCCTGCATCATGCTGCGACACAGCGCCCCTGCATCTTCTGCGAGTCCCATCCTGCACAATGCAAGCGCTGCCTTTGCACACGCTTCCTGCCTTTCCCTTCCCTCCACCCCGCAGTTGTCAACCAGCCTCTCCAGCCGCTCATCACCAGCCTTGTGCATCTTCCATCCCAGTTCCACCCGTTGCAGCACCTTTTCGTCCTCCAGAAACACATCACCAACTCGCTTGCACGCTTCTCGCGCTCCACACACGTGTCCGTCCTTATCCTCGTCCCTGCATCCTCTGCTGCAGTACACCACCCCAGCGCATCCCGCACACGGCAACGTCAACAAGCACTCGCGCATGCACCAATGGCAATGGTCGTCCGCGACCTCGTCCGAAACAACATGCACCACCGGTGCCTCCACAAGCACACTCACAGGCTGTGTCACGTCCATGCTCACCACACAGAACCTTCCCACTCCCTCGCCCTCCTGCCCTTGCTCCTCCAAAAAGTCCAATTCCTCCAACGGCTCTACGATTGCGTACGATCCATCTTCCAAGTCCACGCTCTCCCCGTGCTTCCCCTTGCATGCCTCCAGTTTGCCCAGCACCAGCTTACGTGTCGCATCATCCTCTTCCACATCTTCACAAGCTTCCAGCGCCCTCTCCAGCATCTGCCGCGCCTGCACGGCGTCCCTGAGCTCCTGCAAAGCCACCGCACACCTGTACAGACCCTTGACATGCTTCTCCTCCACTCGCACTGCTTCGTACGCGTGCAGCGCACTTGCACGATACCTGTCCAGTCGGAACAATGCCAGTGCGGCATTCACGTGCACCACAGCCTCCCACGCCAATCCTCCCTCCTCCTGCTTCTCCCCTTCCGGCAACCACCGCAGTGCCTGCACGTATCCAGCTGCTGCCTCCTTCACCTTGCCACTCCTAAACATTTCATTCGCCTCCTCCCTCCACCGTAGCGCCTTTTCCAAGTCCTTCCTCCACTCCCCCACTCCCTCCACCGCCTCCTCCTCCACCGCTGCCACCAACGACCACGCATCACCAAACTTTTCCTGTGAAACGTCCATCCAAACCCAACTGAATTCCTTTTCCCCGCCTCGCGCACACCTCTCTCACCCCTTCCACTCTCCCGACCTTCCCTGACTCTCCCGAATTGCCTTGATCCACCCCAGCATCTCCTCTTCGCTCGATGCCTGCAAGTAGAATATCTTTCCCGACGTATCAATCGCAAACACATACCGTGCCTTCTTAAACACCGATCCTGCAACCTCCACCGTCGTGCCTCCTCCCAGCGGAATCCCTGCAATCGGCACCTCGCCCGCGTCCTTGCTGTAGTACAGCGTCGAATTTGACAACGTAAAGAACCGCCGCTTCCCTGCACATCCATCCATCCATGTCAGCCACCGCCTGCCCTCCCTCCCTGCACCCCCTCACCTGCCCAACTTACAGTTCTTCACCAAATGCCCGCGCTTCTGCAAATACCCACTCTTCTCTGCGCTTCTCTCCGTCGACGACGAGCTTTGATGCACGCTGCTGCTCCGCATATCCTTTTTGGCACTCTTTTCCACCCCGACCGTCGCGTAGTACCTCTCCACACTAAACTCGTTAAACTCCACCGGAATACGCTCCATCCCCGTCGCCTGCCTGTCCACAAATGCATCCACATCCTTCTGATGGTCTGCGGTCGCCAGAACCTGCGTGTCCAGCTGCTTCGACACCTCCAGAGCCCGTTCGTACGCACGCGTCGCCGCCGCGCCCACGCCCTCCACGCGCGCCTTTAAGAACTTGTCGCGCTGCTCAACCATTCGCTGAAAGTCCAGCAGCGTCGATGTCACGGCAGCGTCGTACACAGGCTGCTGCGTCGATGCCAGCTTGGCGTGTTCCGCACGGTACTCCCCTTCCGCCGCAAGCACGTCATCCTGCAGCGCCTTCAGCCGCTCCATGTGCTTCTCGTTCCCCTCCTTTGCCATGTTGTGTTCCTCGTACGCCAGTTTCATGTAATGTGTCTGTTTGCTGCGGTGCAGCCTACGACTTGCCTGCATCGCACGAATCTCCTTCCGCACTGCAGACAACGACTGCTCCAGCACAGCCTCCTGCGTCTGCGCCCACGCCCCAATCGCCTCCACTTCCTCCATCAGCTTCCTTGCCAGCGCCCCGTGACTCTCTGCCATGTTCTTTGTCATTTCGTCCAGGTTTTCCAACATCTGCGTGTGCGACGACATCTCAGAGGGCCGTTTGCTCACAAGCTCCACCAGACTCCTTGCGTACATCTCCTCCACCGCCGCCCGCTGCTGCAGGTATCCCTCCAACCATCGCATCGTCGCCACTTTCTTGTGCAGCTCCTCGCCCACCACTTCCACCCCCGTGTCCCCCTGCACGAAAATGGTGTCAGCCCTCCCGTCCCCCCCTCCGCCACACCCCACCCCACACGCCCTCACCCCTTACCCAAAAGTTCACCACAAACTCCAGTTCCTCTTCTCCGTCCTCTCCAGCCTGTACATCCAGCTGAGCCAGCGCCGCTATGCTCAGCCGCTTCCGCGCTTCCTCCTTGAACCGCTTCTTCTTCCCCTTGCTGCTCTCCTTCCCTGCCGACGTTGCAGGCAGGTTCGTCAACGCCTCCTTGTACATCGGCGTCGTCGGCATCTCCTCCTCCTCTGAATCGTAGCCCGCCTGCCCAAGTTCCGTGAAATCCATTTCCAATCTTGGCCAACCCATCGCCCTCACCCCTCCTTCACAAATGTGCTGTACGGTCCAAAGAACCACGGGTCTCCCAAGCCCGATAGCCACAGGTAGAGCGGCTCCAGCAGTTTGTGCGGCTGTTCCTCCTGCACCAGCGACCCGCAATTCTTCACCGTCAGCGTCGCCACCACGGGCTTGTGCTCCTTCTTGCTACTCAGATTCGCCCCAAACTCAATCATGTCGTTCCTCCACCCGCTCTGGTCCCCACAAATCAGCATCACGTCCGCCACAGAAAACTCTGCCACATCCACCGCCGGCCTCGCGTACGCCGCGTCCATCAGCTTCTTCAGGTTGCCTGCGTGCCGTTTGCACACCTCTTTGCGATGGTATGCCACCAGGTCCACGTTGTTCTCCGTCGTGTTGCGTGAGAACCACGTCTGCGTCGCCATCAGCTGCTCCGCCACGTCTTCCTGCTTGTTCCACGACAGCGTCCAACTCGTCGAAAAGCTCTCGAAATACTCGCCCCACCCGGCTGGACACATGGGCGCGCTCACCACCACCAGCCCCTCCATCTGCCCCGAGTTTCCCGCGGCATACTGCGCCAGAACCGTTCCGCCAAACCCAACCCCCAACCCCACAAACCGTGCAATCTCCAGCTCCTCTACCACCGCTCCAATGTGTTCGACGATGCTCTCCACGCTCATGTCCCCCTCCCATTCCACGTCTGTGCGCGGTCCGTGATCCCACACCCCCGCCACGTCAGTGCCAATGCTCACTGTCTCTCTGCACCTTGCCCCATGCCACCTACCTCCTTGTACCTGACCCGGCAAGTCCACGTGCACCACACGCACCCCTCTAAACAACTGCTTTGCGCACGCAAAGAACCCTTCGAAGCACGAATAATCTACGCCCAGCAACACGCCTGTGTGTGAGCAACCATCCCCCCTCCTTCCCAACTCCTCTCCCGCCTTTCCCCCCTCCCACCCCGTGCCAAACTCACGATCAAGCCCGACCTCGTGCACAGTCACCAACACCCGCTTTGCGTCCTGCGGACCCGCAAGATGCACCGTCATCCCACCGCCCTTCCCACCCACCACCCTCGTCTCTGTCCCCAACGTCTGCACACTCCCTTCGTCCACCTCCACATGCACCGCCTGCACACTTTGGATCGCTTCTGTCACTTCGATACTCATCAATCCCTTGCCTGCGCCCACGCCCGCTCCACACCACCCCAAACACCACTCCACCCCCCATCCCTCCCCACCTCATCCACAAAACCATCACACCTTCTCCTTCCCCGCAATGGCTTCCTTCCTCACCCAACGCCCTGCAAACAACCTCGACGCGGACCACGCCCTAATCGCCTCTGCCCTCTCCTACACCTCCTCCACCCCCTCCACCCCGTCCCTTCGCCGCGCCGTCCTCGACTGGACCCAAACCACCCTCATCCGCTCCCTCACCTATCACACCCGCGGCCTCAAGCGTCCTCGCCTCGACGCCCCTCCCCGCCACCTCCCTCTCTTTGACTCCCGCTACTACACCCTCCTCGCCTCCACCCTCTCCTCCCACCTCCACGGCCCGTCCTCTGCCCCCCCTGTCCTTGACACAGCCCTCCTCTCTGTCATCGAGACTGCCTTGTCCGCACTCGCCACGCCCCTTCCCAAACATCCTCACCACAAACCCCTCCGTGACCTCTCTCTCGAACAACGTGCGCACTTTTACACCCAACTCGCACACCTCCTCTTCAAACGCCTCCTTGCCCCTCCCCTCCTGGCCTCCTTCCGTCCAAACACAAACGCTCTCATGCATGTTCTCGGCACCTCGCTCAACCACCTCCTTCTACACGCCTCCTCCTCCTCCTCCTCCTCCTCCTCTTCCTCCACCACCACCACCAATCCTCTCACCCTTGCCGTCACAGACTTTTCACGTCTCCTCGTCGACTTCCTTGCTGCCCATCTCCCGCTTCTCCCCAACCAGCGCAAGCTCTTCACCACGGCCATCTCCCCAGACATCCTCGGCCTCATTCTCCCTCTCCGCACCGCCCACCCACACCTCGACACCCTCACCACCGCCATCCTCCTCCACCCCGACCACCTCGCCGACATGGCCCTTGCCATCCCCGCCGACCTCCTTGAATCCACAACCCCAACCCCGGCCTCCAAGCGCCGTCGCACCACAACCACCTCCTCCTCATCCTCTCTTCCCTCCTCCTACCACTCCAAACTCTTTGCCTACCTTCGCTCCCACGACTCCCCGGAACACGTGCTCGACTTTCTCCCAGCCTTTTACCACGCTTTCGTCTCTGCCTACCGCGACACACACCACACTACACACTCTGCAGCCGCACGTGGCAAACGTAAAGCCACAGACGCTTCCACAGACACACGCGCCTTTGCCATCGAATTCTCCATGGCCCAGCTTCTCCTCGACATTGCTCACGAACGCGCCGACCACAGCCCCTACGCAGCCCTCGCCGTCCGAATCCTCAACACCATTCTCCGCCTCGACGTCTACAAGCTTTCCGAGGACAGCATCACCTCTAGCAAGCAACACTTTCTCTCTCGCCTCCTCCACGACCAGCTCATGCCTTCCATGAACCCCGACGTCCTGCGCGCAGCCACTGCCATCCTCCAGATCAACCACCGCGCCGCAGAGCCACACATCGACGATCTCCTCCTCCACTGCTGGCACACAGCAGACCCGCACCCAGCGCACCTTGCCTTTCAGCAACAGCTCGTCCTCACCTACGCAAACATTCGCCAGCTCCCAGATCTCATCCAACGCCTCCAAGACCGCGCCCACTTTCGCGCTCACAACGCTCACCGACGCCTCGCAGACACATGGTATGCCTGCTTCCGTGCCCTCCCCGTCGCCCAGCAGCCAACTCTCTGGCGCACTCTCCTTGCAAAGGCAACCCAAGCACGGCCCTTTCTCGACCTCCTCTCCCTATTTGTCGACGCTCTCCACGGCATCAACGACCACACCGCCGCCAAGCTGCTCCCCTGCATCCACGAGACCGTCGACGCACTCCTCGCCACTCCTTCTGCAGACGCCGACCTCGCACGCCTTGCCATCGCCCTTGCCTATGCGCACGCGCGTTGCTCCGACGATCCCTGCTCCATCCTCACAGACTTTACACGCGACATCGACTGGTGGCACAACCTCAAAGACCGCTTCGTCGCGCACGTTCTCCTCCTTGAACAGCTCCATCTTCTCGGTTCGAAAGGCGCACGCCGCCTCAAAGACGTCCTCACACACATCCGCGATCACGCAGACTCGCTGTGTGAGCCCACCCTTGTCTGGGACGGCACTGCGCACACCGTCACCGACGCAAACTATCCGCTCGCAGTGTGGACCCTCCTCACTCGCAGGATAGCCCTCGTCGCCGCACACGCTTCAGACTCTCTCTTTGACCTCCTCATCGACGTCCTCGTCACCGTCAGCCTGCATCCAGACAGCGCCATGGCACGTGCTGCACAACATGTCTGGCACGACGCCACCTTTTACGAGCTCGGTGGCCTTGGCGTCCCGCTCGCCAAGCATCTCTGGACGCGCCTTGTCGACCACGCTGCACAAGGCAACTCTCGCGTCCACAAACGCATCCACAAAGACCTCCCCTGGAAGCGCATCAAGCTGCCCGCCCAGTCCTCCCATACCCAGGCCACCCTCTGGCGCCTCGTCCACCTTGTGCCCGTCGACGCCTTTCTCCCGCCCCAACAGCATGTCGGCATCCGCATCTGCTCCATCCTCGTACAGAACGACGCCTGTCAGGCCCACGCCCTCACCTGGATGGATACCCTCCTCGCGCAGCACCCGCATCTCGCACAACACGCCGCCGATCTCTCCCTCGTCAACTACCTCGTGCGCTGCGACGCTCCCCACACCCTCCTGGCTACCATTGCACGTCATTTCATCGATCACAACCTCTTTGACGAGTTTGCACAGGCCGTGCTTGCCAAGCACGGCCACCTTTGGCCTCTCGCCTTGCAACAGCTCCTCGCTGCTGCCCCGACCTCTTCCGACTGCTGTCCTATCGTTGAAGAGGCTATGGATGCCTGGCGTGCCGCAGACTCGAGCGCGCACATGCGCACCTTGGCCCTCGCCATGCAGTTCCAGCGAGCTTGCAAGCGCAACGTACACTCCTCCGACAGCCCGCTCAGTCTCATGCGTCTCTGTGCAGCTCATGCAGACTGGGATGGCGCCCTCGACATGGCTGCCGCCCTTGCCCACCTCCTCGACGTGCCCCATGCTGCCGCGCTCGTCCTTCTGGTCATGAGCCGCCACGACGCAAACACCGCGCCCATCGACACCCTCCTCAAGCGCGTCGAACGCAAGCGAGACCTCATGGCACAACTCATGGCCAGCCTTCTTGACGTCCTCCATGCAGACGACTGGCACAGCCCCATCTTCCAGGCTGCCATCTCCAGCCTTCACCATATCCTCACCCACTGCCATCGCCTCAGTGCTCTCCACGCCATCCAAAAGTGTGCAGACAAACTCTTTGCAGCCCTCCTGTCCACTGCCCTGCACACACACGAAGCACGCATGCAGATGCTCGACCTCGCTGCGGCCCTCCTCGCCCTCGCCCGCATCGACTTTTCCTACCGCAGCATCTCCCTCGCCCTGCAAATCATGCAGACCTGCACTCCTCCGCTCCGCCTGCACAACGAGGCCGCTCTGCGCGACGGCACCGTCCCGCACGCACTCGACATCTTTCAACACCTCTACCCGTGCATGTACGCCCTTCTACGCCACCGCAGCGACCAGCTGCCCACGCATGTCACCACCGTCGTCGCTCTTACTCGTCGTATGCTCCTTCTCCTCGTCAGCGCCTACAACGCAGACGCAGGCGCCCTAGCCCTCGACGTGCCCGCACGCTCTCTGACACGCATCTACCACCTCCTCGTCGCCGACAAGAAGGACAAACCCCTCCAAAAGTACGTCGTCTACATCCTCACCGACCTCCTGCACCTCATCACGCGCGGTCTCATCTCCAAACATCTGCGCGACCTCCTCCAAGACGGCTCCTACGATCTCCTCACCGTCGCCTCCCGCTTCGAACTCCAGCAGCTCAACCAAACGCTCGGCATTGCCGCGCGCAGCGTCTTTCAACGCATGTACAGGGACTACCGAGCCAACGCAGGCTACCGTGGAGACTTCTAATCGACGCCGTTTACTCGATGAGGACATCGTCGGGCTCACCGCCCTCCTTCGTCTCATCAGTGATCTCACGCACCACGCCGCGCGAGTAAGAGATGGCCAGCAGGTTGTAGAGGGTAAACAGAACAAAGAACACAGTCTGGCTGTACACATACGAGCACATGGGCCAGGCGAGCTTGGCAAACGCCGCGCACAGGAACGTGTTGTTCACGCTGTAGTTGTTGGCACCCTCGCGCACAATCAGGAACAGAGAGCTGAACACGTTGATGAACAGCACGGCCACGTTGAGCACCAGGCCGTAGTGCGAAAACTTGCGCGCCGTGTTCAGCATGCGGTGGTTGCGCTGCAGGGCGCCCATGAACGCCAGCGAGTAGATCAGACCAAACGCAAGCAGGTAAAACAGGCCAAAGAACATCGTCAGTCCGGGCGGGGCCAGGAACAGACCCAGGAAGATGTCCGTAGGGTCAGTGGTCTCGCTCGACTCGCTGATCGTCTTCGGGTTGAACCACTTGGCCGGGTTGTAGCAGTGGAAGTGCGAGAACTTGTAGATGGTTGCCGAGTACGCCACCTGGATCGAGTCCGCTGCGGCCACGCCCTGCGGGCAGCCCGTGCCGTAAAACACAATGCTGAACAGGAACACCAGCAGCGTCACCAGAGCCACAAAGCTCAGGATCAGCATGTATGTGCGCTGCGAAAACGTGTAGTACTCCTCCTCGTAGTTGCGCTGCTCTCCGTCTTCCTGTGAGTGGCCGTCACCCGTCCAAACACACGTGCGACCCGTGTACACGCATCCGCTCGTGTCAGCTTGTGCATGCTTGAGCTCGCGCCTTTTCACACTCCTTTTCCCCGTCGCGCCCTTCCCACATGCGCATGCTCGTGACACTTGCTCACACGTGTCCATGCAACACCACCAACCCTCCACTCTCGCCCCAGCCCATGCCCATCCATGCCCTCCCCGTCCACTCACGCTCCCTCCCCGTCCAATTCCCTCAGCACCCGCCGAGCTGATCACACGCTTCCCACCCCCCAAACACGCCTTCTCCCACACTTCTCTGGTCCGCCGTCCCATTGACTCATGCACACGTCCACCCATGCCCGCAAGCCACTATTTGTGCACACACGCACCGTCTCCTGCCCTCTCCACGCGCTTGTTTTTCACCCACCATTTTTTTCGTGTCAAAAGTTGTTCACGCGAAAAGTGCTGTGCGACGCCGCGCACACTGCAAAACCAACGTACGTGTCCTCCACACACGCCTCTGCACACTCACCTATCCCAACGGCGTGCACCCAGCCCCTTGCCTGTCTGCTCACACGCCTGTGTCTCCGCGCCCGCCGCGCCGCCGCCGTTTGCCGCCGCCCTCCCGCGAAAAACGTGAAAATGCATCCCCCGCAGATGTCTGGGGACGCCATCGCCTACACGACGATTGAGGAGGAGCAGCGCAGGCGCCAGCACGGCAAGAACGTGCAGGAGTACGCCTTTGATGCGCGTGCCTCCCTCTACTTCCTCTGCATCCTTGCAGACGTTGCCCTGTTCATCTTTCTCATCACCTCTCTCTCCTACGGCACCTCCTGCCCGCCCAACGTCCCGGCCGGCATCAGGGTCAAGTTTGGCGACAAGTCCTGGAACCAGACTGCCATCCAGTGCAACAACCCGGGTGCCTGGTTCAACCCCACCCGCGAAACAAAGGGTAGTTTCCTCGGCGTGTGCCAGGCTCCGCCGGGCGTCACCCTCTTCCTCGGCCTCATCTACGTCCTGGCCTTTGGCTTTGTCGTCACCTTTTACGGTCTCTACGGCACCTGGAAGATGAACGGCGCCATGCATGCCTCTCTCGCAAAGTATGGCAAGTACTGGTTCATCCTCAACCTCGTCGTCCTCGTCATCAACGGCGCTTCCTGGACCTTCCTCCTCATTGCAGACTCCAACTACTCGCTCTGCTCCCAGATGGCCTCCCAGAATTTCGGCCTTTGCGACTTTGTCGGCGGCTCCGTCATGCAGTTTGTCGGCCTTACCGTCGTCAGCGCCCTCATCACACGTGCCGCCAACAAGGCCGTGTACCAGTCCAGGAACAAGATCCATGTTTGATTGCCCCGACCTGTCATCAACCCCCTCCACCTCAATTGTTGTCTTGCACAGCTGCACTGCACTCGGCTCACCAAACGAACCACTTCCACGAAACCATGGAATACTTTGAAAACATCTTTACCCACGTTGCACACACCAAGGACATCCCCTTTGCCGAGTCTGAGGACGAAGAGGAGGCCGTCGAGCTCGCCAATGCCATGAGCTTCTGGTCCAAAACAAACGAAAAGTTTGCCGAGGTCGTTGCCACCCACCAGCTCGACTGTATGTGCCCACATCCACCCCGCCACATGCACACTGCTCTGTTTTCCCAAGGCTTTCCCTCCCACCCGCTCATCATCTCTGTGTCCCTCCCTCTGCCCTCCCCCACTGTCCGTTTGCGTGCTGACACTCTCCCGCCCTCATCTCACCACCTCGCTTCAGCCGAGACAAAGACAGAGATTTTCCAGTCGGGTGGCCTGTTTATGTTCCTCGTACGTATCCCTGCCCCGTCGCCCGTGTTTGTCTCCCTCTCTCGTCTTTGCCCAGCCGGAATCTGTCTTGTGCACGCTGCCAGACGAAAAAACCTTCCGATGCCCCGCCTGCGCAGAGCCGTCCTGCATCCCCTCATTTTCCCACGCGACTCACACAGCCCGTGCCCGCACACTGTTCCTTGTGCATTGTGTCCTCTGTCCGCGCCGGCCTGATCACAGGGCCTGCTCTCCATGGAGGAGGAGCCCATCATCCACAGCGGCCTCGTGTGCCTGTTCAAGTTTGCCAACCGCTGTACGTGCCGCGCCCACTTTTCCAGAATGTTCAGGGCACGCTGCAAACACACGCGCAGCACTGCTCCCGCCCGCTCTCTCCCACCCGCGCATGCACACAAACATGTGGATGCGACGTGTGATGCCCACGCCCACCCTCAGCTCACACCCCGCTTCCTGTGTGTGTGTGCGCACACGTAGCCGAGTGCCGCAAAATCATCAGCACCCAAGCAACCTTCCACCGCATCCTCCAGGTCACAGATATGACCGAGCGTGTCTCCATGGCTTCCATGAAGCTTCTTGCCGAGCTTGCCCTCTCTGTCGACAACATGAAGCTGTTTGAGGACGAGGGCGGTTTCCAGATGCTCTTCACCTACGCCCGCAGCGACAACTACGACCTCGCTGCAGAGGCCGGCCGGGCCCTTGTCAACCTGGCCATCAACGCGGTCAACCAGCACCTCATTGCCACCGAGCTGGGCCTCTTTGTTCTCAAGAGCTGGGCCAACTCGGGCCACAAGCAGCTGCAAAAGTGCTCCGCTGCCCTCCTCTCCAACCTGGCCGGTACAGCCGAGATCCGACAGATGATTGTGCAGCAGGACGGCATCGGCTCCCTCGTAGCCCTGGTCTCTCTTGACGACGCCGACTGCCAGACACATGCCGGCCGCGGCCTGGCCAACATTGCTGTGGACGAGGAGAACCAGGTCCTGCTCGTCCAGCAGGGTGCCCTCCCGCCCCTCCTCAACATGCTCGACAGCACCAACAAGGAGATTGTCCGCCAGGCTTGCCGCGCCCTGGGCAACATTTGTGTCAGCGAGGCCAACCACGAAGATATCATCAACGCAGGCGTCATCGAGAAGCTTGCCGGCCTGCAGGAGCACTCGGTCGAGGCCGTCGCCAAGCAGGCCAGCCGTGCCCTCGAAAACCTCAGTCTCAGTGCCATTGGTGCCGACGCTCTCATGCGTGAAAAGCGCGGCGAGCGTGTCAACCGCCTCCTCGAGCGCCGCCCGTCCCTCCAGGAGCTCCAGGAGCAGAATATCTATGTCGTCAACAATGCCGACGGCGTCCCCGTCTCCCCGGTCCTCCACACCCAGCAGCGCAACCTCCGCAAGCAGCGCATCGGCGACAAGCTCTCGCACATGCTCCGCAAACGCCGCGAAAGCGAGCAGGGCATGCTCGACAACGAGTTTCAGAACCTCGACAGCGAAGACGACTTTGACGAGTACGGATTGCATTGACGACCCCACAACAACATCTCCATTTTCTCTCTCCCACACACACACACTCTCTCTGTCATTTCTCGTTCATGCCCAACCTGGCCACCAAATCCAGCAGCAGCTCTGCCGATGCGCCCTTGCTCTGCAAAAAGTCCAGTGCCCCCCTGCTCACCTGGTGCTGTGCAGGCGGGGGTGGAGGTGGTGGAGGAGGAGGCGGTGGTGCTGGTGGTGCTTCTTGCGGTGGAGGAGGCGGAGCCGCCTGTTCCTGAAACTGATGTGGCTGCTGCTGCTGAAACTGCCCCTGCTGAAACTGATGTGGCTTCTGCTGCTGAAACTGCCCCTGCTGAAACTGTTGTGGCTGCTGCTGCTGAAACTGCCCCTGCTGAAACTGATGTGGCTGCTGTGGAAACTGCCCTTGCTGAAACTGATGTTGCTGCTGCTGAAACTGCCCCTGCTGAAACTGATGTGGCTGCTGAGGAAACTGCCCTTGCTGAAACTGATGTGGCTGCTGCTGAGGAAACTGCCCTTGCTGAAACTGATGTTGCTGCTGCTGGAACTGCCCCGGCTGACCCTGCCCCGGCTGACCCTGCCCCGGATGACCCTGCCCCGGCTGACCCTGCCCCGGCTGACCCTGCACCCATCCACCATGATAACCCACCCAATCCCGCTCACCCCAAACCCCCCTACCCCCCATCCTCCTCTCCCACTCATCCTCCTGCCTCTGCCGCAACCTCCTTCTCGCCTCCTCCTCCTGTCTAGCCACTTGCTCCAAATCCACCATCCCGTCCGGAACGGGCACATTCAACCCAACATACCCCACTGTTTCCTCCATCTCATCCCCACCCTCCTCCTCGTCCTCTTCCCGGTGCCTGTCCGCCACCCCGCCTTCACCAAACACCTGCAGCTCACGTCCTTCTGCCTCCCTTGCATCCCTCCGAACACGCCCCAGACGATACCCTGGCGGATAACCATGTTCCATCATCTTGTACACCCACGGCGGAAGATGGTTCATCGGCAATCGCAACGCACGCCGAAGTCCTTCGCTCATCTGCCCCGGCACACTCCTCCACCTCTCTCCCTCCTCCCCGTCCGCCACCACACCTCCCCCTTCAAAATATCGTTCCTCTCCTCCGTCAGCACCCCTTCTCCCCATTCCCTCCATCCCCCGCGGCCTCAGGTCTCCGTACATTTCCCGCCGCCTTGCAATCGCCGCCTCGTCCCTCTCCACATGGCACTCTCCCACCGTGTGTCCAAACTCGCCGCAGTTGAAGCACATGCCCCCCATACGCAAAACCTCATCCGGCCTTCCCACTGGATGGTCGATCTCTCGCGTGTACCGAGGCACAGCCAGCACATCGTCCACCTCCCCGACCTCCCCGCCGCTCACAAAGCCCTCGTACACTTTCACCTCCACGTCTCCGCCATTCCCGTCACCCTCGTCTCCTCCTCCTCCTCTTCCTTCCCTCCAATCTTCTCTCGCCCCACGCACCTGCTCCTCCACAAAGTCCACTATGGCTCGCTGCCGCTTCTTGTCCACCTTGCTCCACCACGGGAACTGCACCTTGACTTCCCAACCGTCCTCTACATCCTCCCCATCCTCTGCATCCTCCCCGTCCTCCCTCTCCCGCTTCCGACCAACACCCGCCACTCCACGTTTTCGTGCCAAGCGATCCAAAATCTCCATTGCCTCCACCAGCGCAGCGCCCTCTCTCTCCATTCCCCTTCCCCCACTCTCATCACCCACTCTCATCCCCTGCAAAACTCTCCAGGATCGCCTCCCGCAACACCTCAAACCGACCCCTGCTCTCCACCAGCTTTTCGTTTGCCAACTCCACCGTCCGCGCAAAGTACTCATCCGGCAGCAGCCACTGCCCATCCTCCGCCACCAGCAACTCCATTCGCCGCGTGTCCACAATCGACATCATCAGCGACCCCTTGACTCCGATGATCGACGCCCGTTTGATCCCCTTTGCGCGGCACACATTCAGCATCCGATGCGCCACCGCCATCGACCGCACCGCAATGGCAAGGATCGGCGACTCCATCTTGAACCACACCTTTCCCGTCTCACAACCCTTGCTCTCCAATACCGCCCCCTTGATCTCCTCCCACCCACTCGTTGTCTCGTGCGACACAAACGGCCACTCCACAGCGTACCCTTCCCTCTCTTCATCTTCCGTCGTCACAATAAGCCGCCCTGCACAGCTGCTCGTCGTGTACATGTCCTTGCGCGTGTTGATCGCCTCCAACATCTCCAAAATCGCTGCGTCTGCTTGCCCTGCCCGCGACCGGTCCGTCTCATCGCTCGACAGCGCCTCCATCACCCTCCCCTTCTCCTCGTCAAACACCTCTCCGATCACACCCATCTCCTCTTCCAGCACATACCCTTGTGTCCGCCTTTCCGCACGCGCTTCCCTCCGCCGCTGCTTCCTTTTGGCCTTGTACGCTGCTCGCTTCTCCTCCTTGCTCAGCTTTTCCCTACGCCCACCCTGCTCCCCTTCCCCTTCCTCCTTCTCCTCCTTCTCCTCCTCCTCCTCCTCCTCATCCTCCATCCACATCGCCACGTCCGCCAACCCATCTTCCAAACCTTCCAGCGCGCTCATCTCCTCCCAACTTTTCGCTGAAAACAATGGCCACCCCAGCGTGATCCACACCCCACCGCCTACGTTTGCACCACCCCCCCCTCCCCCTCCCCCATTCCGCAGCCCACCCTGCTTCCCCCTCTCCCCTCCTGTAAGTTCCTGTCGTTGCTTCTGCCCAAAATGCACCCGGACATGATGATCTTGAGAAATCACCATCTTTCAGATGACCTACACCCTGAATGGGGCTGTGGATGATTCCAACATTCTCCATTTTGACCTGATCCGCATTGTGCACCCCATTCCCATCCCCATCCCCCTCCCCTCCCCTTGCCACCGCTCCCACATGCATTTCCAAACACCCCTCCCCGACCTGCCCTCTCCCCACTTCCCAAACTCACCCCACCTCCTCCCCGTTAGCCTCCCACACCACAGGGTGTCCACTCAGCCGTTCAATGCTCCAATCCTTGTACACCGCCACTGCATCCCCCTTGTCCAACCCGATCCCACCCGCCACAAAAGCAAACCTTCCCAAGTGCTTCCAAACCCTCCTCAACCGCACCCACCCGTCCTCCGCCCCGTGTACATCCAACGCATACGGCACAATCCCCAAACACCCATAAAACTTGCTCTCCACATGCTCCTGAACTTCCTTCGCCGTCCGAAACCTCTTTTTCGGCCCAAACTCTACCTTGCCCCCTCCATCCTCCCCATCCTCTCCATCCTCCCCATCCTCTCCATCCTCCCCACCCTCCCCACCCTCCCCACCCTCCCCGTCCACCTGTGGCACTGTAAACTTCTCCCCATCCACCCCGCGTATCCACTTTTGCCCCAACATCACCACCCCGGCACTCACTGCCAGAAACAACGCTCCACCCACATACCTCCCGGCTATCCCTCCCACCAACCCTGCTTTCTCCAACCGCTCCATGCCCTCTTCCGGGTCTCCTCCTCCCAGTACCACAATCTCCGCCCGCTTCAGCCGCTGAAAATCCTCGTGCGACGGATCTTCAGATCGTATCATAAAACAATGCTCCGCATCCACTCCTAGCTTCCCCACCACGTACACCGCCAGCTCAAAGAACCTTTCGTCGTCTCGACTCGCCGCACCAATGTACGCCGCAGAAAGCCCGTCTCCGTTTCGCTCCTCCTCCAATGCCTCATTCGCCACCCTCACCCACTCCTCACTCATCAACACTGCCCCAGTGTCGGGAAACATCAGAATCGGTTTAGCATCGCTCTCAATCTCGCTCATTGCTCCAGCGCTCCCAACCCACAGGATCTCGCCTGCCCAATGTGGAAACTCGCTCTCCTGGCTGCCCTCGCGCTCTCCTACCACATCCACACCACTGCCTTTGCTGCCCAGTGGTCCCATCCCTCCGCCAGCGTCGGACACTCCCTCATCCAGCGTGCCCTCGAGACCCCGTCCCGCCAAGGCCCGCTCCACGACCTTGTCTCTCTCCTTGCCCCACACGCCCACGATGTCTTTTATCACGCCTCCGTCGACCATGGCATCCTCCCCCCAGAGCTGGACCTGCCCGTACACATCGCCTCCCTCCTGCGCCTCCTAGCGCGCTTCGGTGGTACACACAACACCCTCCCTCCCGGCATCTACGCTCTCGTCGCCCTCCTCTCCATCATCACCCCGCTCTCTCTCTTTGCCCTCGCCCGTGCCGCCCATTCCCTTTGGGCCGCCGTCATTGCTGCCTTCCTCGCAGCCGTCCTTCCGGGCATCACCTCCCGCGTCGGCCTCACCCACGACTCCTGCGACCTCCTCGCCCTCTCTGCATTCACCCTCGCCTTCTCCAACCTCGCTTGGCTCCTCCAACGCATGCGCCGCGCACGCCTCTATGCAGACGGCCGCGACCCGGTCTCCGAACTCGCTGCCCTCTGGCTCGGCGCAAAAGCCGCCTTCTCCCTCACCCTCGCCTCCATCTTTGGCCCTCCCGCCGCACGCGACCTTCCTTTCCTCTTCTTCGCCCTCGCCTTTGCCGCCCTCGTCCTCCTTCGCAGGCCAAACCCCACCTTCTTCCTCTACGCCTTTGGCATCTTCTTCTCCCTCCCCATCCTCCTCTCTCTCCACCAACAGCTCCATCCCTGGAGCTCTGCCTCCCAAGCTGCCCTCATGGCTGTCCTCCTCTTCTCCCAGCTCGCTTACGTCATCGCCCTCCTCTTCCAAGTCAGCTTCCGCCCAGCCGCCGTCCTCCGACTCGCTCTCCTCGCCCTCTGCCTCATCCTCCTCACCCTCATTGTCCTCGCCACCGGAGCTCTCTACACAAACAGTCTCCTCTTTCAGCGCGTCGTCGCAATTGTCCTCCGCCTCGCCCATCGTCGCATGGCCCTCCCCACCCTCTCCATCACAGACACCCCGTCCCTCCAACGCCTCTTTGCCGACTTTCACCTCCTCCTCCTACTTGCTCCCGCTGGCTTCCACCTCATGCTTGCTCGCCCCAACGACCTCCGCATCTTCATCTGCGTCGCCACCGCAGCCGCCATCTTTGCCTCCCCCGCCGTCACCTCCACACGCCTCCTCTTTGTCTACCTCGCCCCAGGCATCCTCGTCGCCTCCTCCATGCTCTTTGCACACATCCTCGCCGGCGCAAACGCTCAGACTGCCTACGACGAGGCAAAAGGCCTCCCCGCCGCAAACCGCGCCGCCACCGTCCACAACAACCGCGTCCGCAGAGTCAAGCGTCTCCGAGAGTCCCAAGGCGAGCGTCTTGTTGTCATGTCTGCCTCTTCCTCTCTCCTCCGGCCCCTCCTCGCCCTCGCTGTCCTCAGCGCTTTTCTCGCCTCGGGCTACTTTGCCGCCCATCACATCAACGTCTTTACACACGCCGCCTACCATCCCGCCGAGTGGAAGCTTGCTGGTGACTTCCCTCTTGCCCATGATCTCGAGCAGATGACTGCCTTTCTCCGCGCCCACGTTCTCCCAAACCCAGACGCACGCCTCATCACCTGGGGTGCCCTCCCAAACACCCTCCTCCGCCACATGGCCAACCTCCCCGACCACATGCTCCTCACTGAGCGCACGCAAGATCCCATGCTCTCCTGGAAGCTCGCCGGCCTCCTCACCGGTTCCGCACAACGTGCCCTCTCCTCACAGGCTGAACTCCGCCTCGACACAAACCTCCACCACATGCTCCTCTTTGCCTGCAACCACACACACGTCGCCACCTCCACCCTTGTCCCAGACATTCATCGCGTCTGGGCCGAGCCACTCCTCGACAAACACGGTGACCGCGCACGTCCCACCCTTCACCACCCACCCACCACAACCGTCATCCACCAAGTCTGCCAAGGCACTTCCACCATGCCCGACCTCTTTCACACCCGCCACGGCCACTTCCGCCTCGTCACCATCGCCCAGCCCTCCTCCTCATAGTGCCCCAACAAAATCCAGGATGTCATCCTCCTCATCATCATCCACTCCATCCTCCTCCGCCCCCTCCACCTCCACTCCACTTCTCCTCGACGATGCCGATCAGCATCTCGACGACGAGATCCCGGCCTCTCGGTACTCCCGCCAGCTCGAGTCCACCCTCGAGAACCTCATGCCTACCGACGACCCCATGGACGAGCCAGAGCTCAACGTCGTCGACTACATCAACAAAATGTTCCCCAACGAGCAGAGCCTCAGCAACATCGACCGCGTCGTCTTCAAACTCCGCACAAACATCTCTCGCATGGACTCGGAGATCCTCGATGCCGTCCGCGCTCAAACCGAAGCTGGTGTCCAGGGCCGCCGCGATCTCGACGATGCCAAGGATGCCATCCAGGTACGTCTCCAACCCCCGCTCCCCGTTCCATGCCCCCCAGCCACGCAGCTCCGTTTTCCCTCCGCCCATTCTTCCTCCCCACTCCCTCTTCTCTGCCCACTCCTGCTCTCCCCACCCTCCCCGGCACCTTCTCACCCCTCCCTCGCCCTCCCCTCCCTCTCTTTCTCCCCAGCAACTCTACTCCAAGATCCGCGAAATCAAGACAAAGGCCGACCGAAGCGAAAAGATGGTCAACGAGATCTGCCAGGGTATCCAGAGCCTCGACTACGCGAAAAAGAACCTCACCAACACCATCACAGAGCTCCGCCGTCTCCAGATGTGGGTCACCGCCATCGACAATCTCGGCCAGATGGCCGACGACAAGGAGTACCGCGAAGCAGGCAATCTCCTTCAGGCCGTCAACGAGTTTGAAAGCAACTTTGCCGCCTACCTCCACATCGACCGTGTCCGCCAGCTCACAGACAGCACCACACGCATACGTACTCGCCTCAACTCACAAATCATCCTCGATTTCAAGGACATGAGCGCCTCCGACGGCCCCGGTGTAAGCGCTGCCCTCCTCAGCGAGGCCTGCGTCGCCGTCGACGCCCTGGGTGACGACACACGCTACGCCATCATCCAACAGTTTTGCGACTGGCAGCTCACAGAGTATCAGCTCCGCTACAGTGTCAGCGGCGAAGGCGGACGGCTCGACCTCACCGACCAGCGCTTCGCCTGGATGCACATGCGTCTACGCACCTTTGACCAGGATTTTGGCACCATCTTTCCCCCAGAGTGGAAGGTACCCCAGCATCTCGTCGAACAGTTTGCCCACCTCACGCGAAACGATCTCCAGGCCATCCTCGCAAACGCCACAAAGAACCAAAACATCGACGTCGCCACACTTATCCTAGCCCTGCAAAAGACCATCGACTTTGAACAAAAGATGGTCAAAATCTTTGCCGCCGTCAACAGGGGTCTCGTTGACCGCGAACTCGGCAAGCTCCATCAGGATGACGACGACACCCTCGACGATGACCTCGACGACGACGACGACGACGACGACGACCTCGATGACCTTGATCTCGAACCTCCGCCCAACATGGATACCGCCGCAGGCGTCAAGTGGAAGTACCGCATGTTCAAGAAGCAGCAGAAAGACGAAGCCCGCCGCGCACGCGAAGATAAGCTCAAGGCTCGCGGTGGCGTCCGCAGGCAGCAGGCCATCGACGAGGCAAACCGCTTCATTGGCCTCATCAGTGTCGCGTTTGAGCCGTACATGAAGAACTACATCGACATGGAGCGCGAAAACCTCAAGGACATGCTCGACTCGCTCATCAAGGAAGAGTCCTGGACCCTCAACGACCGCGCCACACATGGCGTCAACGTCCTCAGCAGCTGTCTCAAGCTCGTCACCTACTTCACCGCCACCATGAAGCGCTGCGCCGCCCTCAACAAGGGCACCACCCTCCTCGAACTGTACCTTCTCTTCAAAGACAACTTTGCCGCCTACGCAGACGCCCTCCAGTCCCACATCCCAAAAACAAGCTCCCTCAGCCTCGGCTCCGTCGTCAACAACAACGAGTGGCATATGAAGCTCACCGACGACGAAGAGCAGCGCGTCGCCCTCATCCTCAACACCGCAGAGTACTGCTACGACATGGTCAGTCAGCTCGACGAAAACATGCTCCGCCTCATCCACATCGACTACAGCGATCAAATCGACATGGCCGACATCGGCGAGCTGTTTTCCCAGGTGGTCAACCGTTGCATCAAGGTCCTCGTCGCTTCCATCGAAAGCCGCCTCGACGCCCCTCTCGTTGCCATGAGCAAGATGAGTTGGGCCCAGTCCGACATGATGGTCGGCGACGTCTCCCAGTACGTCCACCAGGTCCGCGCCATCGTCACCGACCGCATGCCCGCCATCGCCGCCATCCTCAGTGACCAGTACTTTCGCTTCTTCCTCGACAAGCTTGTTAGCGCCTTTGTGCCCCACTACATCTCCTACATCTACCGCTGCAAACGCATCTCCGAAGTCGGCGCCCAGGGCCTCCAACTCGACGCCGAAGCCATCAAGGCTGCCTTTCTCGAGGTGCCGGAACTCGTTCCTGAAGACAAATGCCGCTTCCTCCGCTCCACCTACTCCCGCATGGTCGAGACCGAAATGTCAAAGGCCCAAACCATCCTCAAGGTCATCTCCTCGCCCCCAGAGGCCCTCGTCGACACCTACGGCCATCTCGTCACTGAGAGCTCAGAGCAGGAGCTCCAGCGCATCATGGAGCTCAAGGGTATGAAGAAGGGCGAGCAAGACGTCTTTCTCAGCAATTTTGCAAGCGGCACAAAGACCTTTACGAAGAAACTATTTAGCTTTTGAGTGCACATCCCTCTCTTTGTCCCTCACGACGTGTAGTCTCCTGCTGTGGCGCTCCCTGTGTCAGCAATCACCCCTCCTGCCACCCTCTCCCCCACGCATCCTCTCCTCAAATCTCCTCTAATCCCTCTCGTGCACGCGCAGCGTACCAGCATCGTCTACGCCAGCGCCACAAAGCCCTCACCATCCATCTTGCCAGAAACGCGCCGCACAACCTGCCGTCCTGGCCCCACTGGCGACGGCATGCCGTTCTCTTCCAAAGGTTCTTCCTCAGCATCCTCGTCGCTCGACGTCGGCTCCTCCTCCTCCTCAAACGCATGCAAGCCCGGTCGGCCCATCTCGTTGCCAGGCGACATCTCTCCCGTTGCCTCCACCATCACCTCCTCCGCAGACACTCCGGGGCTCTCTTCACTGCCCGACGCATGCTTTGTCTTGTACAGGGCCTTTTGCACCACAGTGTCGTTCGACCATCCGTCTGCCGCCGTCTCTGTGCCTTCAGTAAACTCTCGTGAAAACGCGCTCGACACCCCCACCTTTTCCAGCTGCTGCGCACGCAGTTCTGCATGTATGCGCGCTTGTTCCCGTACAAGTCGCGAGTCTAGCGTCCCACCGTTTGGCGACTTGACCTTGAGCTCCACCACAGAGTCCAGCACGCCCCCCTTGACCAAACTCGTCAGCGCCTGGCTTGTCAACTCCACCTGCGGGTTTGACTTTTGCTTCACCGAACCCGAGCGACCCCGTCCCACCGACGGCATCTCTTGCAGCAGTTTGTCGTCCTCTTCCAGTGGCACCTCCATGCGCAGCGACGCGCTGCCCATTCGCGGACGCGTCAGTGTGCGCCGCTTCGTGTTTGACAGGGTCATCATCGACTCCATCCGCTGTACACTCATTGCCTTCTTAGGTGTGCTCTTCAGCGCCCCGTTGCCGCTGCTGCTGCTGCTGCTGCTGCTGCTGCTGCTGCTGCTCGATCCACCCTCCGACCCCGTCCCTGCTCCCGACGACGACGACGACATCTGTGCCAACGCTGCCGTAAACTCGTCCGAAACGAGCAGCGACAAAAGGTTACGGTTGGACTCGCCAGCCTGCACAATGATCCCGCGCTCCATAAGCCGCACCGCGTTGAATGCTGCTGCTTCCAGTTGCCTGTCCTTGCTGTAGCGGCACCGCTTGTACACGTCATGCGCAAGCACCAGGAAGCTTGTACCCTCGCGTCCACTCAGCTGTGGCACAAGTGACCCCAGAAACTTTCGGTTGCCCGCCAGGTTCGCCAGGATGCGCAGCGCCTGCCTTTTTTCCTCGCTGGACACGTCGCCCTCCAGCTTCGACGACAGCAACTCCAGCATAGGGTATGCATCCAAACGCATCATCCGGATTTGCTGGTTCTCGTCCACACAGATGTTTGCCAGACCGCGAAGTGCGTGGATGCGCGTCAGCTCGTCCTCGCTCGATGTCGCCTGGTACAGCGTCACAAACCCAAGGTTTGCAACTACAGTGTTGCGCTGCGCCGTCAACTCTCGGTTGAACGTCATGTCCAACCCTTGGTCCGCCGGAAAGTCTGGCCACAGAAGCGGCAGACCACCAAACGCTCGCTCCACAAACGACTTTTCCCCTGCCATCTCACGCGCCTCATCCTTCTTCCGTTGCGCTTCTGCCTGCACCTTGCGCTCCACTTCCACCTCCATCATCCCCTTCTTCAGGAACCACGCACGCGTATCGTACGTCCCGGTCAGGTTGGCCAACAGCCCCACAAGTGGCCGGTGATACCACACCTTGCCCTCAAACTTGCGCACCCATGCATTGATCTGCTTCTGCGGCACAATCTCCAGCACAATCGCCTGCAGGATCGGATCCACCGTCAAGTTCAGCAGCAGCTTCAAGATCTCCCGGGTCATCTCTGTGTCCTCGAAATCCAACGTCAAAATCAATGGCACCAGCCCACTTGCCACTGCAGGCATCTTTGCAAGAATGCCCACTGACATAGCTGTGTGTGTGTGTGTGTGTGTGTGTTGACCCGTGTACCATGGCCCGTGTCAGTCGCCTGCGCTTCCGCCTCGTTCCACCGCGTCCGGGAATCCATTTACCATCCACAGCAAACGTCGACACCAGACGCACAGCGTGCAGTTTGCACACTCGCTCCAAACCCTGTGTGTGTACGTACCCGGGTGTACCATCCCCCCCAGTGTTAGCCTTTTCTCTCCACACAGCCTCTCTCCTCGCCGCACCGCCAGCGCGCGCATGTTTCTCACCTCGTCCACGCTCTCTGTGTGTGTCCAGTGCTCAATCACCGCAGACAGGTGGTACTTGGATGCAATCACCCTCCGTGCAGCATCTACAACCCGACCAGGCCCACACACATCACCACACACAGCCGTGTCAGCGGATCCTCCAGCGCAAATAACCCCGCGCCCTCACCCCAAAACTCACCAAGCGCCGTGAGCTTGCACGCTGCCTGCAGCGCCAACGCCTGATGCTCCATGTCTGCACTGTGCAGGAAGCCAATCACAGACAGCATACTCTGCGACGCCGCCAACAGCTTCGTTTCGTTCACTACGCATCACCACACACACACAGTGCAAAAGCCCAAGTGGTGTCAGCGCCAAAATCTTCCCCCAGCCATCAACGGTCGTCCCATCTCCAGGCCATCACACACACACACACATCCACACACTATCCACTTACAAGTCAACTCTTTGGTCGCAATCAGCCGCACCATATCCAGTTGCAACTCGGTCAGTGCGGACAACGTTGCAGGCACGTCTGCGATGCGAAATGAAAAGCAGCCGCCGAGTGAGTTTGCGGACGCCTCGAACCACTCCCGTTCCTCCACAAACTCCACAGCCCTTCCTCAACCACCTCCCCACTCGCTCCCCTCCCATTCACCGGCCTACCTTCCACACTGCCACTCATGCCCAAGGCATCGAAAACAGTGGCAAAATCCATGACGACCTGCAGCAAACCGAAAAACTCGTTTCTTTTCCTTGCCTCACTCAACGCTTGCTCGCCTTGCCCACACGTACTCGCACCTCGCACGCCTCCAACGCAGGCAGCCGCTCCAAGGACACCACTGGCTTGTGTGTACGCAGCCGTTTGCTGGACGTCAACTGTGAATCGTCCATCAACCTCGCCAGCGCAGCCTTTTCCTCCTCATCCAGCAAGCCACTGCTCTCCTCACCCTCTTCACCCTCCTCCGTCTCCACGTCCACCTCTTCTTCCTCCTTCTCAACCTCTGCCCGCTGCACCGCTTCCGTCACGTCGCTGAACCGCAACACGTACTCCCCCTCGCCCAGATCCTCCGGCAACACCAACTGCCCCTCCTCTACCACCGTCTTGCCCCCTCGCACATCCATGCACACGCTGTACACCGGCGGGTAGCTACTCGATGCAAACGCAATCCTTTGTCGCTGCTGCCTCTTGCCGCTTTTCTGCACACTGCTCTCCTTTCCCTCCTTGCCATCCTTTCTCTTCTTCTTGCCACTCCCGCTGCTTGCTCCCTCGCTTTCCTCGACTTCGGCCAACAGTTGTACCTGCACCACCCGGTTGTCTTCTCCCTCCACCTCGCGTACCCGCCACATCCTTCCATACTCCCCAAGCTGCGCCAGTGCACGTTCATACGCCTCGTTCTCCATCGATGCCATCATCGCCGCCACCTTGTTGCTGCTCTTGCTTCCGCCTCGCCGGCTCGTCGTCGATCCAGACACAGATCCGCCGCTCGCCCCAAGCGACTTGCTCACATGTTTCTCCGCCTCTGCCCGTGCCCGTCTCTCACGCTCCTCCGGTGTCAACCGCACTTCCTCACACTCTTTGCGCAGACACACAACCTCCAAACGCGGCACCTTGGCCCCGGCCCAAAGCACCAACACGTTCTCCTCCTCCTCCGCCTCGTCACTCTCCTGCCACGATGGCACCGGGTCAGCAGGAAACATCATTGTCGCATACTCCACAGGCGTAGACCCGTCGTTGTCTCCCTCCGTGCTGCCGCTCTTTGACTTGGACCCGTTCTTCTTCTTCTTCCTCGCCGACTTGCTTCCGTCGTTCCCGCGACGCCCGCTGCTTCCGCTCCCCGATCCACCCTCACTCACTGCATACGTGTACTTGACACGCAGATGTGTCGGTTGGTCCACTGGCACGTCACCTGCAAACATGCCCGTGTACACCAGGCCACTCGCCGCTTCAAACAACTTTCCTTCTCCTGCACGCATTTCCTCCTCCCAGCCTCCTGTGTAATGCGACCCGTCTGCGTATTGCATCCTTCCCTGTCCATGCCGCTTGTTTCGCTTCCATTCCCCTTCGTACACGTCGCCGTTTGCGTACGAAAGCACCCCGTGGCCCGACCGTTGATGCTTCTCAAACGCCCCCTCGTACACACTGCCGTCCGATAGTCTGTGCCATCCCTGTCCGTGACGCACATTGTCCCTCCAATCCCCTTCGTACTCCTCATCTGCTCTCATCCAGTGTACACCGCGCGTGTCAGTCGCCCAAACGTTCGCCCCACCTGCTTGCTTCTCGCTGCTTCTCGCCCAAACTCCCTTACCTCGTTCCACGTCCACGTGCCTACCGCGTCCATGACGCTCTCCAAACTCAAAGGTCCCTTCGTAGAAACTGCCTCCTGTGCCGTACCACCGTACGCCTTCGCCACACATCTCCCCGGCCACAAAATTGCCCTCAAACACATCGTCCCCAATCTGAAACTGGCCCCACCCCTCCTTCTGGTTCAACACCCAGTCTCCCGAGTACGCAAACACCCCGTTGGGATACACGTACGTGCCCTGGCCGTGTCGCAGCTGCTTGTGCTCGTCCCCTACGTAGGACATGTTTGTTCTGGCCATAACGGCGCCCCGCCACCAACCATCCCCCACAACCGACCATGTGCTGCTGTTGCGACGGCTACGATGCTATCATTGCCTTTGTCAACTGGCTGGTCCACATCTTCTTCCGTGACATCAAGGTCACGGGCGAGGAGAACATCCCCGACGATGGGCCGGTGATTTTTGTCGGCAACCACCCAAACGCTCTCCTCGACCCGGCCGTCCTCCTCGCCAACGTGCCCCGCCGCGTCTCTGTCCTGGCAAAGAGCACGCTGTTTTCCGTGCCCTTTCTCGGATGGATGATCTCTGCTGCACACGCCATCCCTGTCTTCCGTTCCCGTGACCGCAAGGACAAGAGCAAACCCACAGACCACAGTGCCATGTTTGCCGCCGTCCACGACGCCTTTGCCGACGGCAATTGCATTGCCATTTTCCCTGAAGGCATCTCCCACGACGAAACTTCCCTGCAAGAGCTCAAGCCTGGCGTGGCGGTGATGGCCCTCGGAGGGCAGGCCAAGCTCGACCGTGCCGCCACACCCATTCGCATTGTCGCATGCGGCCTGAACTACATGGTCAAGGACCGCTTCCGCTCTCGTGTCCTTGTCGAGTACTCGCCTCCCCTCGAGGTCGATGCAGAGCTCGCCGCTCAGTTTGAAGCCCAGGCCGCCGACTGCCCTTCCCCATTCCGCCGTGAGGCCACACAGACCCTCATGAGCCACATCGAGGCACTCATGCGTGCGGTGACTACAAATGCCGACGACTGGGAGACGCTCGAGGTCATCAAGCTCGGCCGCCGCTTGTTTGTCCCACCCGACCAGCTGCTCTCTGTGCGCCAATACCTCGGCGTCAACCGCCGCTTTGCCGAAGTGTACACCGAGCACAGGGACCAACCCGAGGTTGCCGACTTGTTTCAGCGTGTCAGCGAGTATCGTGCTGACCTCATGCGCTTGGGGCTGGAAGACTACCAGGTGCGCGCAGAAAACCCCACCTGCTGCATCCCGCTGTTCACCACCACCTACCTCATCCTCTACATGCTTATTCTGTTCCCCATCGCCTTGGTCGGCAACATCATCCACTTGCCCATCATCCTCACCGCCCGGCTCAGTGCTGCCGCGCACGCCAAGAAGGAGGGCAACGATGTCATTGCCACCTACAAGCTTATGCTCGCCTTTTTCGTCACCCCTCTTCTCTATCTCGCTTACGACATCACCGCGGGCCTCATTGCCAACATGTGGGAGGTCGGCCTCATTTGCGCTGCGGCCCTGCCCATCCTCGGCTGGATCACCATCCGCGTCAACGAGGAGTGGGCCCTTGTCATGACCAACCTCAAGGCAAACTGCGGCGTCATCAACTTTCAACGCGAAATTGACGAGCTGCGCCAGACACGCGACGGCCTCGTTGTCGACGTCCGTGCTCTCGTCGACACCTACGCCAGCCCGGAGGACAGGGCTACGGATCTGTACGCCTCCACGACCGCAGACGACCAGCCAACCTCATCTCGCCTTCCCCTCCTGCGCCAAGAGTCTGCTGCACTGCGCCCGTGACCACGAGTTTTCCACAAACAACAAAGCTTCATTCGTCCTGACGACAGTTGGCTACCCCAAACTCTCTTGCTGGAGATGCAACAATTGCTGGACCTGAGCCATATTGCCGCTGCGTTGTAGCCAGCTCTGAAACATTTCCTCGATGCTCTGCTGCAGCTCGGTTTGGTCTTCCGGCGCCAGTTGTGCAATGCGTGCGTGAAACACGCTCACTGCCTCCTGCTTGGCCACCCAGCTGGCTCGGTACTCCTCGGGCACCACGTCGCGCAGTGACGTGTCCTCTTCCGTGTCCTCGTCGCCCATCTCAAAGGGAATGGTAAACTCGCAGTAGTCCTCCGCCGGCATCAGTGCGTACTCGCTCCCGCTGCCATCCGTGGCCCCGGCCGTCGACGACGACGCGATTCCGCTGTTTCCTGTGCTGCTGCTGTTGGACAGCTGCACGGGCTTGTCCCACAGATTGCACGTTGTGTCAAGGCCAACGAGTTGCCGGTGTGCAGCCAGACCCTTGTAGAAAGCATTCAGAGGCGCCAGCTCCAAGTCCGAGTTCCAGCCCACAAGTACAGGCGACTGGTTGGTGTGTGCATACACGTGGCACTCTGTCGTGCTGCTCAGCCGCACCGCACGGCTGCTGCAAATCAGCCGCACTCGCTCGCAGCTTTCCATCTTTAGCATCCGCGCTGCTCCCACCACTATCGTACAATTGGAGCAGTCGCTGATGGTCACAAAGTCCATGCCGCTCAGCAGGTACAGGAAACAACCGCGGCACGAGCTGATGAGCACCGACGAGCCCTCAAACTGCTCCTCATCGCCAAACACATCGGTCACGTTGACCAGATCTTTGATCTTGTTGAACCGCCGCGACGCCACACACTGCAGGTCCAGCTCCATGCTGTCTGTCGAATCCATCGATGCGCTGCGTGTGCTGCTACTCAGTGGCTCCGGATGGGTTCCTGAGCTGCTGCTGCTCGCCCCACCGTTGCTGTTCCCGCTGCTCAGTCCAGACGTGTACTTGTTGATCACCGTGCGGTCCAGCACGTACTGCTGCACCTTTTCCAGCTCCACCTCTGCCGATGCATCTTGCTTCCACAGCGATACCCCTGCACTCAGCCGCGGCTGCCTCCATTGCGGTGATGGGCCTGCGTGCAGCAACACCGCCAGCCGATCAAACTGTGCCGCGCTCACGCTGCTCACCTTGCCAAACTCGCCCTCCATCCACGCTTCGTACCCGACCAGCTGCAGCAGCGAGCGTGCGTGTTTGGTCAGGAATACCAGATAGCGAGCATGCTTTGCTCGCGACGCCCCGTTGCGTCCGTGTTGCTTGCTCGGCGATTTCGGGCTGCCGTGCATCAACCGCGCTCCTCCGCCTCCACCAGGCGATTGGATGTGTTCCCTGTGCGTGTGCATGCACATGTGTGCGTGTGTATGTCGCCAAACAGGTGTTTCGTACAACCCCGCGTGTGTACGTTTCTCCCTGTGTCAGCAGCGGCCGCTGGAGGTGTGCGCGCCCTTCCACCGCCCATCTTCTGCCTCGCGACGTTTCCCCCCCACTCACTCGTTGTACGCGGACACATTCGACTCCCATGGCAACGTGTGGAACAGCTGTGTCCACAGATACACACCCAGACTCCATGCATCCACCACGCCGCTCTCTGCCAACGTTCCCCGTGCGTGTGTGAGTGACCAGACACCGCCCGCGCCAATTTCGCTCTCCTCCTCCCGCTTCCTCCCCACGCTCACCTGCCCCTTCCAGATTCTGCACCAACGACTCGGCCATGTCAAACAGCACTTGTGCGCGTTCCTGCGCCATGCTCAGCTCCTCATGTGCATACTCGACCCACTCGTCCTTGCTCACGGCCCTCTTCCCGCTGCCTTCGCTGTCCTTCGCCACAAGATCGGCCAGCACGCCCTGCACACGCTCCACATCCCACCCATCGTGGTGTGTAGCATGTTGCAACGGGATCCCGCCGTACTGGAACACCTCCAATCGGATCCACAGCATCGCCCAATTGCCTGCACCCGCGCTGCGCGCCTGAACTGGCTTTCTCTTTCATTCGTCTTGCTCCAGCTCCTCCACCAGCTTCTCCGCATCAAACCGCCCTCCCTCATCAATGCTATTACGCAACGCCAGCCTCCTTCCCCGCCCATCAAACGGCGACATGTCCCTTTCGCTCGCCTCCCCGTCTGTGCTCCCGCTCCGCTCCCGCCGCTTCGACCTCACCCACACCTTGGGCGACTCTTCCGGATCCAACTCTCTCACCTTGCGCCTCGATCTCCTCTTCACCACAGGTTCCTCGTTCTTCAGCTCCTCCAGGGTCAGCGGCGTCGCCTCCTCTTCCCGCTTCCTTCGCTCCTCGTCTTCCTTCCGCTTCCTCTCCTCCAGCGCCCGCTGGTCTGCCTCCTCCGCCTCCTTTCTCTTGCGCATTTCCTCCTCTTGGATCGCCGCCAGCCGCTCCTCTTGCCTCCGTTGCTTATCCTTCCGCTTCTGTTCGTTCTTCTTCCGCGATTCCCGAAAGCTCTGCCTCTGCTTCACCTCGTTTGCCAGCGCTTCCTCGTCACCCATTGTCAGTTGGTCCACCGACGCTCGCCTCTTTCGCTCCTTCTCCTCCTGCTGCTTCTCGATCGCCGCCTTGCGCAATCTCTGCGTCTTGGTCAGCCGTACCACCATCGACAGGTCGCTCATGCTGCGCACACCTGCCCCGGTACGATACCGTGCCTGTTTCGCCGCCTCCTCAGCCCGTGACTCGGCCACCTCAGCCCGTTTGCTCTCGGGCAGGTGAAGCCCGACCTTTTTCTTCTTTGCCTCCTCCTCACGCTCCTTTGCGTCCAAGTCGATCCGTGCGTGCTGCTTGTACGCCTGCGTCGGTTTCGTCAGCCTTGCCATACCCTCGTCTGCCGACGTGCTACGTGTCGGCAACAGCTTCTTCTTGGGCGACTGCTGGCCTGCGTCCTCCTCACCATGGCTCCACCGATGGTTCCTGTTCATGGACGGCTGTCCCTCCTTCGCCAGCTTCTCCTTCCCTTCCTTTTCGTTGCCCAGGTGCTGCTCCCGCTCCTTCTTCACCTGCTCCTTGTCGTTTCCCAGGTGCTGCTCCCGCTCCTTCTTCACCTGCTCCTCACGTGCTTTTTGCGCCGCCGTCTTGTCGTACAGTGACGAAGCATTGTTGATCTTCTCCCTCTCCTTCGCCTTGCGCTTCTCCTCTTGCAGCTTCGCCAGCCTCGCAGACGTCGCTTCCAGTTGCTCAATCATCTCTGCACGCGACAGCTTGGCCACGTCCACCTTGCCCGTGTCCTCCTCCTCAGACTCATCCTCCTCAACCTCTTCACCCTCTTCACCCTCTCCCTCGTGCACAACCACACTTCCGGTGCGTGAGCCGCGCGAGTCAAGCTCGCCCTCATCAACCACCTTGACCTGGTTGTGTTCCGCCACATCCGCCACGTGTTCGCTTGCCGGGTCTGTGCGCACAACGACGCTGCCACTGTCCGAATCTCGCGATCCACTCGCTGCCATCGGTGACCCGTGCACAACGACACTGCCACTGTCCGAATCCCGCGATCCACTCGCTGCCATCGGTGACCCGTGCACGACGACGCTGCCACTGTCCGAATCTCGCGATCCACTCTCAACCATGGCCGATGACCCACGCCGCAGCGACGTCGAGCTCGCTGCAGATCCTCTCCTCGATTCACGATCCACAGACACCTGTCGGGACTCTGGTCTGCCCTTCGGCCGAGACGGGGGACGCGAATTCGGCCGTGACACGGGACGCGACGCAGGCCTCGATCCAGGCCGAGACGATCCACGCGACGCAGATGCCTCTGCCAGCTCTTTCTCAACAGCCATGCTCGGCTTGTCCCTCAACGCCCGCTCTTCCTGCAACTGCCTCTCTCGAGCCGCCGCTTCCCGCTCGTGCCTTCGTTGCCGCAGAGGATACTCGCTGTCCGACACATCCTCCACCAGAAACGCACTGCGACTGCGGCTGCGCTTGCTCGTCCCCTTCTTCTTCTTCTTCTTCTTCCTCTCTGCCGTCGTCGTTGCTGTCGTTGCTGTCGTTGTCGTCGTGGCTTCCCTGTCCACCGCCTTCTCCCCCTCTTCTCCTCCCTCTCCTTCCTCCTCTTCCCCCTCCTCCTCGTCATCCCCATCGTCCGCGCCCAGCACAGCACGCTTTCGCCGCTTCCGCTTCAAACGCCGCTTCCGCAGCTTCTTCTTCTTCTTCTTGCCCTGCTGCTCCGCCACGGCAAGATCAACGTCCACATCCATCATCACCAATTCGTGCTCCACCTCTCGCACCGACGCCTGCGAGACTCCACGTCGTGGTGTCTGCGAGCTTGTGTGTTCGTACAACTTGGAGCGCAGCGCACGTCCCTCCTCTACCCGTTTGCTGATCTTTTTGTTCTCTGCTTCGTACGGGTTGTTTGCTTGCCAACGGTCCAGTGCACTGCTTGGCCGTGCCTCACTTCCGCTCGCTGCGCTCACCGCGCTTGCTCGACTCCTTGTGCTCCGCGCGCTCTTTCCACGCTCCCCTCCGCCCTGTGTGGTGTTGTCCGGTGTACGCAGAGTCGATTGCATCCTCATTTCTCCCTCCCTGTGCCGTGCCAGCGATGCCTCCAGCTCGTGGTGATGCCGAGGCGATTGCTCCCCGGGCATCGTACTGGCTGGCCGCCGTACCACCTCCGCCTTCACCTGATCCTCCTCCCTACCCCGTCGAGGCTTGCTTTCACTCGGCGCTGTCTTGGGTCGCCTCGGTTTGCCCTTGACCTTGCGCTTGGTACGCCGTGTCCGCGAGAAACGCGGCACCGGCGGCATAGTACTCGTTGTCCGCCGCATTCGATACCGCTGCGTGTCCCCAATCGGCGCAAACCGCTGTGGCAACTCCCCGTCCTCTGGTCTGCGTTCGTACTTGCGTGTCGTGGGATACTCCTTCTGCAGAAAGAATTCAAAGGCCACACTCCAGTCCTCGCCCTGCCATGTGCCGTTGTCGTCCCACGCCATTGGTCATGATGTTGCATAATCGCGTTCAAACCCGTGTCAGCCACCCTATGCACGCCCACCCTCTCTACTTCCTGGACGACAGGGCCGTTTTCTCTCAACTTACCGTTGCTCCCGTCTCTGGAATCGTCTCTACGCTCCCCTGGCCAAAGTACTCCGTCGCCAATGGCTCGCCTGTGATTTTCGTGGCCATTTCTTTGCCATGCCCAAATGCCTGCCGAGCCACAGCCTGTGGATCCAGCTTGGCCCGCTCGCCAATCTTCACCGGCACAGGCTCGTTGTCCTCCGGGCCCTCTTCTGCAAACTGCACACGCTTCCTGCTCCGCACTTCTGCAAACTCCACCGCCTGACGCTGTTGGATCTGCTCCACGTTTGCGTTGACTCCAATGAGCTGTCCTACATGCAGTTCCGGGTTGCGAAACTTGAGTTGCTTCCTTGTCGCGTTGCCCCAGGCCTCTTCTGCAGCCACCTTCTTTGGCGTCGGCTGACTGTACGAAAGTTGTGTCGTTGTCACAAACGTCTCTCCGCTGCCCTTTTTATCCCTTCCCGTGCGTGTGGCCTCCTCGTGCACTCCCAATGTCTCATACGACGCGTTTTGTCGATTCGAACGGCGTCGTTCCAGATCCTCCGCCACAGCAATGGCTTTCAGCTCCTTATTGACGCGCGCCACAAGTTGCGGCGTGGTTGTTTGGGCACGAGACGACTGTCCACTCTCGCGGCCAGGATCCCGCTCGCCGCGGTGCCGGTGGTGATGCCGGTGCTTGTGGCTGTGGCTGTGGCTGTGGCTGTGCTGCCTGCGGTGATGATGGTGGCTCCCACCATCCCCACTGCCCTCACCACGCGTTCCGTGCCGGTCGTGCCCGTGTGTATGGTGACCATGGTGATGGCGGTGGTGTCGGTGTCGGTGTTCACGCCGCACATGTCCTTCACCGTCCTCGACGGACTGCCGCAACCCTTCCATCTCTTGCCTGCCCCGGCGCAAGACTGCGTCGTTGACCGCCAAACACATGCAAACTATCGTTGTTGGCGCTTTGACGCTCTCTTTTACTCAAACTTCTTCCTGCTCACCCTCCTCTCTGTCTTGGGCTGCGGCTTCTTGCTTTCCACAAGCGCATCCAGCGCCTTTTGCTCCACTTTCACCGCCGCCAGGCCCTGGTGGTTGTACTTCACCTTGGCTGCCATCAGCTGTTCGATGCTGTCGTTGATATCCACCGTCGTCTTACGCAACATCTTGCGCAGTTCCCGTGCACGCTGCGACTTGTTTTTCACCGAAATGCCCCCGTCCCGCAGCACATTGCGGCTGCCCCCTTTCCTCTGCTTGCTCGACTTTTGCTTCTTTGTCTCCCGTGTTTTCGTCTTTTTGTTCGAGCCCAGGCCCCCCTTCTTCTTCAGCCGTCCCTGTACCATGCCTTCTGCCACGTGCAAAAAAAAATCCGCTGCCTCCACAGGGGCTCGCCTCCCCTTCCCGACCAAACAAACCTCCACCCACACACACACACACACCTGAGTCGCGACTCATGGGCAAAAACTCACGCAACAAGCAGCCTCGGTTTGTCTACCGCACCGAGGACGAGCTCAGCGAAGGCCAATCCTTGGAAAAGCTTCCCAGCACAAACACCTCGACTGCACGCGACGTGGCTGCCTCTATCAAGCAGCAGTCTGGCACAGACATGACTCTCGACGACGTGTTGCACCTCTATACAGCCTGTGGCAACGACAAGGACGCCACTCTGGCCATCCTGGCCCCTCAAGACACCGTTGATCACCCAAGTGGCAGCGACGAAGTCCTCAACACCCTCATTGCCATGTTTGGCGAAGTTCACACAGCCGCAGACATACGCACTGTCTATCAAGGGTGCAACTGTGACTTTGACGCCGCTGTGCAACAGCTCGTGGCCACCACAGAGCAGCCGTCCTCAAATTCCTCCGAAGCCGACGCAGAACTGGCTGCCTTGGCAAAGTCCCTGCCCCAAGAAACCATCGAGGCCATTTTAAATATCCATGCTAACGATCTCACGAAAGCGTTACCCCAGCTGCGAGCTCTGGCCGAGCTGGGCGTCGACTCGAGCGTTGACGACGATGACGACGCCCACGACGTCGACGCTGAAACCTGTGAAACCACCACTGTCGACGACCAGGACACTACCGTCGATGTGTCTCTGGGCACATCCGAGCTTTCCTGGGACCTGGACGTCGACACTTCACTCGAGCAGGAAAACACCTGGATCGACGTCCTCGACAGCATGTTCGACCACGCCTTTGAGCCCGACTTTATCCAGTGGCTTCTTGAGGACACCCAAGGCGACTTTGACGCCTGCGTGGCCGAGCTCACACGTTGGCGCGACCACCAACAATCCGAAATGGAGGCGGAGAAGCGCTCGCAACAGGACGACAACCAAGACAACGACGACGCCTTTCAATCGCCCATCGTCAACTTCATTCTCAACGACGACCGTGACGACAGCTTCATCGAGCTGAGCGACCCCTGTCTGCTGCTGGTGGCCCTTGAGTGGCGCCAGGGCCAGATGTTCAACTCCAAAGAGAGCATTCGACGCATCCGCGCCTGCGAGTATGTCGAGCGCGTGCGCAGGGGAACCATCGTTGTGCGCAACACCACAATGGAAGAGGAGCAGCTGCCTGCGCTCGCCATCGATGTCGTACCTCCAGACAGCGGCCGTGAGGAGGAGCTGCTGCGCAACCTGACCATGGTTGCACGTGCCTATGCCCACGAACGCGTCGATTCCAACAGCAAAGACAAACCCGTTCGCCATCGCATCTTCCCCAACAGCCCGCTCACCTCACTGTTGGCTGCCATGCCCCCCACCGACATCGACTCCATCCGAACGCTGCGCGAGACCTGGCTGGCCCACTCGGGCGACCGAGCCTCCCAAACCCTGGACTGGACCACCAGCGACGACGGCCACGTGGGCGCCAGCAGAGACACCTTTGCCATCTCCTGGGGCTCCACCTGGGTCTCCACAGGCCAGGGTAGGCAGCACGACACCTTTTCCAGCGCAAACCTCAGCGATAGCACAAGCGAGTCCACTCCCCTCTCGTTGGCCGACAAGATGAAGCTGGAGCAGCTTGGAGACAAGTTTCCCAGTGTGCCAGCCGAGGTGCGCGAAAACGTCTTTCTGCAGTGTCACCGCCACATGGACAACGCCGCAGTCATCCTCCGCGAGGCCTACCCCAATGACGAGCGCACGGATGTGGGACCCTCCAAGCCCCGCACACTCACCTTTGAAGAGGCCCGAGAGCTCTTTCGCCAAACGGGTGGCCGAAGCAACAGCAGCAGCAGCGGCAGCAGCTCCGCCTTTGCTAACCAGGCCGAGCAAGGTGCCAACAAGGCCCGTGTCACACACTGTCTCAACACCCTCCACAGCCTGGCCCACGATGGTTCCTCTCAGGTGAGCACCTTGTACAGCATGCGCGTCGACGACGACGTCCAAGGCACATACCAGGACTGGGTCGACGCCCTTGCAGAGCAGAGCCGCGAACGCATCCAGTGCTTCCAGATGGCTGCCACCATGTATGGACGTGGCAACAGCCAAAGCGCAGGCAATCTTTCGCGTGCTGGTCACACCCGTGCACTCAGCATGTGCCAGTACGCAAAGAACGCTGCCGATGTCTTTGTCGCCTCCGTCCGCTCTGCCTCAGGCCAGGTTGACCTCGACCTGCATGGAATGCCCTCCAAACCTGCACTCATGGTTGCAGCGCGCGTCCTCATGCTCCTGCTTAACCAGCTCAACGGTGCACGCGATGTCACCTCCCTCCTCATCATCACCGGTCGCGGTTCCCACTCCGGAGGCCGTGCCCGCATCCGCGAGCTCGTGCGCAACTTTGTCTCACACGACACGTTGAGGCGATGCTCCAAGGAGCAGAATGCCGGAGGTGCCATCGCCATCGCCCTGTAGCACATGCACCAGCGAAACCAACAATCATCCCGCATGCCCGCCAAACCACGTGGACGAGGCAGAGGCAGAGGCCGCGGTCGCGGACAGCCAGAATCCGCACCCTCGTCATCATCATCCAATGCATCCCCGCGTCCCAGTCATCCACGTGCACTCACTAGCCGGAAAGCAGGAGCGTCCTCTTCAGCCAATCAGGAGCCGGCCCCCGCGCATGAAAAGCAGGGCATCAGCGAGGAACGAGCTGCACGTGTGGCTGCCATCCAGTCGTCGCAGGCATCGTTCTCCACCGAGAAGCTGCACGAGCTCTACGAGGATCTGGACAGCTCCGACTCGGAGCTGGAAAGCAGCGACGACGAGGCCACGTCAGTGTCCCGCGCAAACGACTCGCAGATCGATCATGCCCTCGACGCCTACCGGCAGGCTGTGGCCCAGTCCAAAGCACACACTTGGCACTCGCACGAAGACGAGGCAAGCTTCGCTCACCGCCTGCAGACCGCTACGGATCACTTGAAAGAACTCAAGCAGCACACCAGCTGCCAGATGTGCCTAGGCCGTGTCAAGCACACGCAGCCCGTATGGCAGTGTCCCACTTGCTACACCCTCTCTCATCTCGGCTGCATCCAGCCCTGGGCCACCACCAGCCTGGCCAACTCGGCCGCAAAGCTGGAAGCACTTGCCGCCAGCAGCAGCTCCTCCTCCTCCTCCTCCTCCTCCTCTTCCTCCTCCTCCAGCAGCAATCACAACACACCCACACCCACCTGGGGTTGTCCCAATTGCAGGACACAGTACAAGCGTAAGGACGTGCCGCGCCACTACACCTGCTTTTGCGGCTCGGTTCGCGATCCGCCCTTTGACCCCTGGATGGTGCCCCACTCGTGTGGCAGCCAGTGCAACAAAGACCTGGGTTGTGGACATCCCTGCATGCTGCTGTGTCACCCGGGTCCCTGCCCGCCCTGCCCCCAGGTGCGCCAGAATGTGCCTTGCCACTGCGGCAAGCGTGCCTACACACAGCTCTGCGCCCAACGGCCAAAGTCCTGTGGCGATACCTGCGGCCGACGCCTTGAGTGTGGTCACACTTGTCCTCTCACATGCCACGAGGGCGATTGTCCACCGTGCACCAAGCAGGCAGCCTATCTTTGCCGCTGCGGACGGTTGGAACGAACCCTGCCTTGCATCCAGCGCCATTTTGAGTGCACCAATGTGTGCAACCTGCCCCTGGACTGTGGCAATCACAAGTGCACCCGTGTATGCTGCGATTCCAACTGTCCTCCGTGTCCGCTTGCCGGCGCACGGACCTGCCACTGCGGCAAGCAGGCCATGCACGACCTCGACTGCACGCAGCCCACCCCAACCTGTGGTAGCACCTGTGGCAAACTTCTCGACTGTGGCTTCCACCGCTGCAACGAGCGCTGCCATCCGGGCGACTGCGGCTCGTGTTTGCAAAAACGCGAAGTCGACTGCCGATGCGGCGCCTCCTCCAAAGTCCTTCCCTGTGGCCAAGAGTACACCTGCGGTCAACGGTGCACCCGCCAGCGCTCCTGCCGCCGCCATGAATGTCGCCGTCGCTGCTGTGCAGGCGACTGCCCTCCGTGCATCGAAGTGTGCAACAGACCCCTCAATTGCGGCCGCCACAGCTGCAAGGCTCCATGCCACGACGGCAAGTGTGCCCCGTGTCCCATCACCAAAGAGATCACGTGTCGCTGTGGCCTCACGTCCATCACCGTGGACTGCAAGGACTCACGCACCACCCATCCCCCAAAGTGTTCCCTGCCCTGCCGCATCCCTCCCAACTGCCACCACCGCCGCCGCCGCAAGCACAAGTGCCATTTTGGCGAGTGTGCCAAGTGCACCTATCCCTGCAAGCTTCCCTTACCCGGATGCACACACAAGTGTCCGCTTCCGTGTCACGATCCGGAACCACCTCGCGAGGATCCCGAGTCCCTGCAGGCTTCCCTCAAGAAGCCCAAGAAGAAGCGTGGCCAAGCAAGCGTGCTGGATCAGTACGACTACTCAGTGCCCAACAAGGGGTGGCGAGTCGACGTCGCCTCAATCGAGTGCCCGCCCTGCGAGGTACCTATGGCGCGGGAGTGCCTGGGCAAGCACGAATTCCGCACCGTGCCCTGCCATGCCCCTCCCTTTCAGTGTGCGCGCACTTGTGGCAACCCACTCGTCTGTGGCAACCACAACTGCACCAAACGATGCCACGAGATTGGCCGACCACGTGCCCTTGCTTCCGACGGCATTGTCGTACCGCAGGGCATGGAAGACGAACCCGGGCGCGACAAGGAGATCCGATGGCCACAGGGCCAGGACGACACCTGCATGTCCTGCCAGGAAGAGTGCTCCCTTCCGCGCACGTGCAAGCATCCTTGCCCGGAAAAATGCCATCCTGCCCCGTGTCCCCCCTGCCGTGTCGTCCGCCGTGTACCATGCCACTGTGGCTCCCTCATCAACACCATGTACTGCGTCGAGGAGCGTCTATCCTGCGGTGGCCAGTGCCCCTTCAATCTGCCATGTGGCCATCAATGCGAACAAACATGCCATCCTCGCGAGACACGCCAAGACTGTGCAGACGTGGCACAAGGTCCGTGTACGCGCAATGTCACACTCACTTGCAAGTGCAAGCGTATCAAGAATAAGGTCAGCTGCCCCGAGGCTTGCGCAATCCGTGACCAACAGAACGTCACCGATGTCGAAAACAAGCGCCTTCTTCCATGCGACGACGAATGTGAAGAGGCCAAACAGCGTCGCAAGGCCCAGCGCGACAACCCTGCTGCGAGCGCTGGGGCACAGGCTGTCCCGGAAAGCTCAGGCAGCTACTATGACAACGCACGCGCCAAGGCCGAGCGAAGGCGCAAGAAGAAGGCACAAAAGGAGGAGGAGGAAGAGGCACGTGCACGCGAACAGGAGCTACGCAACCAACAGCAAGAGACGAATCCATTCTGGCGCATTGCCATCGCTTTCATCGTCGTCATCGCCCTGCTCTGCCTCATTGCCTTTTTCCGCAAGGACCCAGGCGACGTCGAGGTGCCCAAGTGGAACTGAACATACATGCACAATGGACGTGCCCCTTTTCTGTGTATTCAACCCTCATTTGAATCCCCCAAAGCCCATCATGGCCATCAGCTGCTCCTCTTCCTTCTTTGCCTGCTCCTGCTTCAACAACAGGCTTTCCTCTTCGCTCAACTCCTTGCCCGACTCCTTTGCCTCTTGGATTTGCACGAGACGTGCCTCCTGCTCCGCGGCCGCCTGTTCCGCTTCCTTGGCCGCCTTCTTGGCCGCCTTCTTCTCCTTCTTGCGTCGTTTCCTCTCCTCCTCCTCCTGTTCCAGTTGTGCCAGCTTCTCCTCGACGCTCATCTCCTCCACGTCGTCCAGTTTCCGCTTGCGGCTCGCCAGCTCCGCCAGCTTGCTCTTGACAGCGTTGCTTGACACCTGCACCACACCAGCTTTCTGGCCCAGATTCCGCAGATCTGTCCCCACCCGTGCATATCTGCGTGTCAGTGCATCCTTCGACCAAACCGCACGCTCGTCTTCCCAATACCCGCTCACTTACGTCGTTCCCCGTTCAGATGGCTCACATACGACCGGTTGTCCTTGAGCACAACCTGGCACACTGCGCCCCGCCGCCCCGTGTGAGTAATCCACACATGGCGATCACTGACCAAACGCCCCACTCCACTGCCTGCGCCAATGTGCACACTCACCGTGGCACGGAAAGCCCGCCTGGTCCATCTTGCCTTCGCCCTTGACGAGCTGCACCTTGCCCACAAACTTGCTCTCGTCCAGGACACGCGTGTCTCTGTTGTTGGCCACCTCCAGCAGCTCCTTTGGGATTTGCTCCGTGTCTGTGCACATGTGCACGCACACACCGCACCGGACACAAGTCACACGTGTCAGCAGCAGGCAGCGTTCAACCCACCAGTCGCACTCCCGCCGCAACCACTCACCGTCAACCCCCGTGAGGGTGCCCCCGGCCTTCATTTCGCGCTCCCGCCGCGCATACTCCTCGATGTCATACTTGGTGCGGCTGCTGTTGTCCACAAACTTGAATCCCTGGCTCATGGCGACAAATGGGCGGCTGCGCTACACTGGCGCACCCGCCGCGCCTCCACCCACACAATTGCAATCCGTTCTCCCGAGTCGTAGCGCAAATGGCATTCGATCCCACCTCTGCCACGTACGCCGAGTTGCGTTCGCAGTGCAAGAGCCTCGGCCTGCCCAGCACGGGTACAAAGGCCGTGCTCATCAAGCGCCTGCAGGACGCCGCCTCGTCTTCTCCCGTGTCCGACACCGCCAGTGTGGCCTCCAGCGTCGCCTCCAGTGTCGCTCGCCGTCGTCGCCGTGGTGCTCGCTCCTCCACAGGCACAGCCGGCTCCAACAACAACAGCGACGACGCCGCGTCAAATGCTTCCAGCCGAGCCTCCACTGGCCCGGTTGACTTTGCTTCCATGCGTGTGCCCGAACTGCGTACCCTGCTGGAAGAGCGTGGTTTGGACTCCAGCGGACGCAAGAGCGACCTCGTGGCTCGCCTTGAGAACGCCTCTCCGTCGGCTTCTGCCTCGTCGCCTTCGCCCTCTCTTGTCGGCGGCTCTCACGGAACGCCCAAGAAGAGCATGCGCTCGCCCGCTGGAGCCGGCGTGGCGTCGGCTGCATATGACATTTCCGACACTGCCTCCACTCAGCAGCGTGTCGACCATGCCCTGCATGTCATGCAGAGCGAGGAGCTCGAGTCGAATGTGCTCGGTGAGTTTCGCGCGCCACGTCGTCACACGCCCGCTTGCCTTGCCCTACTCACACACAGACGCCACCGGCTGTCTCCTTGCCCTCCCCTGCGCTTGCGTGTGTTTCCCCCATGCGTCTTGCCGCCTGTGCCCCGTTGTCCCTCCTGCGCGCTACGCAGAGGCGGTCAACAACTTGCGTCGCAAACAGCTCGCTGCGCGAGAGGAACTCACCTTTCTGCGCTCTCCGCTGCGCATGGTCGTTGGCTCCTTCTGGGTCATTTTGCAGTGGATCAAGGATCTGCTTCTCTGGTTCTCTGCCAATGCCAACTACATCGTGGTCCTCTTCTTCCCCTTTGTCACCGCCTCCATCGTTTGGCACGACACGTTCCTGCCCTTTTTCGACGACCTCATGGACGAGCTCGAGTGGATCATCCTCGGCATTGCCTCCTCCGTGGGCCTTGGTACGTCCCTGCCTCTTTTTGCCAACATTGGATGTTGCGTGCGTGCCCCCATGCGACCAAGCCGTTCAGCTGACATCGACCCGCCCTGCCCCTTCCTTCCCCCCCCCCCCCCCCACACACACGAACTCTCCCGTACAGGCTCGGGCGTCCACACCTTCCTGCTCTACCTGGGCCCTTGGATTGCGCAGGTGACGACGGTGGCGTATGAGTGTGGCACTCATGAGCTGCTGAAGGGCACAGATCATGCGACCAACCCGTTTGTGTGTCCCGACGAGATCCTGGCTCTGGGCAAGAACAAGTCGGCAGAAATGGTGGCTGGTGTGATCAACCCGGCCACGGGGGCTGCGTTTGAGCCCACCACAGTCATGGGCGTGTTTACGCTTGTCGGCCTGCCCGCTCTGCTGTGGGGCATCGGCACTGCCATTGGTGAGCTGCCGCCCTACTTCTTTGCACGCAAGAGCAAGCTTGCAGGTGAGTCGCTGGACGAAATCAACGAGCTGCTGGACAGCAAGGCCGACTCGGCGGTAGACCGCTGGAAGGCCTGGCTCATCAACAACATCGACCGTATGGGCTTTTTCGGCATTCTCGCGTTTGCCTCTGTGCCCAACCCGCTCTTTGACCTGGCCGGCCTGGCCTGTGGCTTTGCCCTCGTGCCCTTCTGGACCTTCTTTGGCGCCACAGCCATTGGCAAGGGTGTCTTCAAGGCCTGCGCCTTCCAGGCCACTTTCTACATCATGGTGTTTGGCAACCAGTACAAGAACATTGTTGGTGCCATCGAGAACACCGTGCCTGCCCTGGCCGCCCCGGTCAAGGCGTGGCGCGAGCGCCTGGTCCAGCAGATGGTCAACAAGGTTGCTCCCGAGCCCACCCTCGTGTCCATCATGTTTGGCCACCTCATCACGCTCATCATTGCCATCACCCTCATGGGCATCTTGGAGATGTCTGTGCAAAAGTGGGCCGCCGATCACGACGAGGAGGCTGTCGCCCAGTACCGCCTGGAGCTCGAGAATGCCCGCTACGCAAACAAGTGAGCCGCTACCTTGCCATCTAACTTTGCTTCCATCGGCACCGGTTCCGCCCACGTTCCCAACCCAACCCAAGCAACGCACAACAAAAAAACCGCATCTTTTGCTCGCCCATGAGTCGCAGGGAACCTCGCCGTCCCACCACGCTTCCACGCTCTCTTGCAGACCCGCTCGGCTTCTTCAACCTTGTGGGCGGCGATGAGAACGACGTAGAGGAGCACGATGTTGTACAAAGCGAGGGCATAGAAAGTTCAGAGGCGCCACAGCAGCCGGCGGCGTTTCGAGCAAACCGGATGTCAGGATCGGGCTCGTCGATCGCTCACCCACCGTTGGCCATCCCGCTGGCTCCAAACATGGATCCCAGTGAAGACATCCAGGACGCCGATGTAGACGACGCGTGGACGACCAAGGACAGCATCAAGGCTGTGGATCCGCGCATTTCATCAAGCACCTCGTCATCGTCATCATCGCACGCATCGCTGCCACTACCACGCAAATACCACGACCTGTTTGCGTTTTCGTCGCTGAACCGTATGCAAGCCGAGTGTGCACACACCATGCTGCACAGCAGCGGCAACGTGGTGATTTCTGCCCCGACAGGAGCTGGCAAGACGACGCTGTTTGATCTGGCCATGGTGTCCCAACACATGCAGGGCAAGACACATGCACGATGTGTGTACTTAAGCCCCACCAAGGCACTTTGCAACGAACGCTACCAGGACTGGAGCAAGCGGTACGGTGGCGTGCTGGATTGGAAGGTGAAGCAGGTGACGGGCGATTCCGAGTACACAGGCATGGCTGATTTGGCGGACGTGGATCTGCTCGTGAGCACCCCGGAAAAGTTTGACAGTTTGACGCGTGCTTGGAGGCAGCACAGGGCATTTGCGACCTCCATCACGCTGCTGCTGATCGACGAAGTGCACTTGCTTGGAGATCGGCGGGGCGCAACGCTCGAGGCCATTGTGGCACGCACACGCAGCATCCAAGAGCGCACCGGTCACACACTGCGCATCGTGGCGGTTTCAGCGACCATTCCCAACATCGAGGACATCGGAGAGTGGCTGGAATGTCCGGTGGATGGCGCTCACGTGCGGCATTTCGGCATGGAGTACAGGCCCGTGCCTTTGCAACAGGTCGTCCTTGGCTACCGTCCGGCCAAGAGCAGCTTTTTGTTCGATCGCAACCTGAACTACCGGCTGGCTGGCGTGATCAGCAAGTACAACGATGGAAGGCCCGCTCTTGTGTTTTGCGCCACACGCAAAAGTGCAGTGCAGGCGGCTCAGCATCTGTGCACAGAGGTTCAGCTGACCAAAACACTGGTGCACAGCAGCCAACAGCAACAGGTGCTGCTGCAGGCGGTGACCAAGGTCAAGGACCACGCGCTGGCCGAATGCCTGACACACGCCGTGGCTTTCCATTCGGGAGGGCTGGACATGGGCGACCGACGACTGGTGGAGCGACTGTTGTCGGAGGGCCACCTGATGGTGTGCTGCACTACGTCCACTCTGGCCATGGGCGTCAATCTGCCTGCACATCTGGTGGTGATCAAGGGCACGCAGATGTACAAGGAGGGCAAGTACGTGGAGTACGCCGAGCAGAGTGTGCTGCAGATGTGTGGTCGAGCAGGCAGGCCGCAGTTTGATACCACAGGCACCGTCGTCATCATGACCGAGGAGGACAAGCAGTACCACTATCAAAACCTGGTGGACGGCCACACCAAGGTGGAGAGCTCCTTGTTGAGTCACATGGTGGAGCATCTGAACTCCGAGGTAGTCAATGGGACCATTGACAGTGCACGTGGTGCAGAGCGGTGGCTGCAATCGACGTTCCTTCAGGTCCGACTGCGCAAAAACCCAGGCCACTACGGTCTGCACGGCGTGAACACACAGCAGGAGACCCAAAGAGCGCTGCTGGAAAAGGTGCGCACCGAGCTTGGGAGACTGGGCGAGCTGGAGCTGCTTCGGCTGGTGGAGCAGGAGGATGGTGACGCAGCGTGTTCACCACTGCCGTTGGGACGTGCTGTGGCGCGCGCGTGCATTGCCATTGGTACGGTGCAGCAGTTTGGACGCTTGAGTGCGCAGAGTGATATGTCGACAGTGATTGGCACGCTGTGCACCGCGAGGGAGTATGCAGGAGTGCATCTGCGCGTGAGCGAGAAGCGGACGTTGAACGCGCTCAACGCCCACGCCTTGATGCGCTTCCCCGTCATGGAGCAGCTCAAGACAAAGACCAAGGTGGGAAAGGTAAAGAGCAGCGCCAACAAGCTGCGTGTGTTGCTTCAGACGGTGTTGGCCGACATCCCGTTTCCGGAAGGATCGCAGGCTGGCATGCGCAACGACATTACCCAGCTGTACACACACGCGCACCGCATCCTTGGCTGCATGGTGGAGTATCTGGTTCTTCACAAGTACGCAAGCCCTCTGCGCCACGCTCTGCTACTGCAGGCTTGCTGCAAACGCCGAACCTGGGCGGATGGCCCGCTCGTGCTACGCCAGCTCGACCGAGTGGGCCCCGTTCTTTGCCGCGCCCTCGCTTCGGCGTCCATTTATGACCTGGACTCGTTGGCCCAAGCGCAGCCGTGGCGCATCGAGCAAGTCACAGGACGACGCGCACCATTTGGCGCCCAGCTCGTCGCTGCTGCACAGGCTGTGCCCCGGTACACCCTCCATGCAGACACGAGTGGCACTGTATCCGGCACGCGAGCACGCATCACCATCACCGTGCGCCCTGCAGTGACACCAGCCTCCTGGAGCAATTCCTCAGCAGGATCTCGCACAGCCAAGGCTCACGCAGACTCCTCGGTGACATGGGCACGCGATCTGGCCTTGGTTGTGAGCACACGCACTGGTATGCTCCTTCTCCACAAGCGGCTGTTCAGTCGAGAACTCACTACCGGCCAGGAGAATGGCGGTGTCAAACAGTATTCCTGCGCAGTCAACTTGGACGCAGAGTCGTGCTGCAATGGCAGCAACAACGTCGACGTGGATATCCTTCTGGCCAACCTCGAGTATCTCGGTGTCGATGCACACGCACACATTGGTTTGCGTGTGCCTGGCTTGTCCAAACGCGCGCGGGATGAAGAGGATGTCAACACGGCGCCTCCTGCGGCAAAACGCTCACGCTCCACGCCCAAACCCACATCCAAGATCTCTACACACGAGCGCACTCAAAATGCACTAGAACAAGGTGCCAGCAGCTCCTCCGCACCCGGTCTGGGCCATGTCAAGCGACTGCGCACCGATTTTGCGTCGAAATGGTTTGGATGAAACTACAATGCCCCAAACCCCTCACTCCACTCCATGTGCTTTTGTATGTCTTTGTCCGACACCGACGGCCGGATCTTGTCGAGGGCGTCAAGAAAGTCTTGCAGACACACAGGCGCATTGAGGTCCTCCTTGGTCAACAGGCGGATTTCGCTGCGCTTGAGGCCGTCGATGCGTCTACGCATGCCCATCATGGCTGCATCGCGACACAAATGGGTTACATCTGCACCAGAAAAGCCCTTGCACTGGCGTGCTAGCCAGGGGATGTCCACATCGTCGGCCAGATCGACAGTGCCAAGATTCAGTTCCAGAATCTGCTGGCGCCCTCGTTGCGTGGGCAGTGGAATGTAGATGCGCTTTTCCAGACGTCGAATGAGTGCCTCGTCGAGGTCCCAGGGCACGTTGCTGGCTGCCAGAACCATCACGACAGGCGTTTCACCATCGTCGCCTCCACCGCTGCTGCCCACCCCGTCCATCTGTGTGAGCAGCTCAGCCAGCACACGTCGGCTTGCCTCGTGCTCCCCAGAGCCACCCCGTGCCCTGCAAATGCTGTCAATCTCGTCAATAAAGATGGTGGACGGTGCGTACTTGCGAGCCATCTCAAACAACGTCCGCACCATCTTTTCGCTGTCGCCGCGGTACTTGGAGGACAGCGTACTAGAGCTCATGTTGAAGAACGTCGTATCACACTCGGTGGCCACCGCTTTGGCCAACAGCGTCTTTCCCGTCCCTGGAGGCCCAAACAGCAGCACGCCATTCCACGGCCTGCGAATGCCCTGGAAAAAGTCTGGGATGAGGATGGGCAGCACCACGGCCTCTTCCAACACCCGTTTGGCCTCGTCCAAGTCTGCAATATCGTCCCAACTCACGTTTGGGTTTGCTGTCATGATGTCCCTGCGGATCAACGCCTCCATCTCGCTCTCGTCGTCCTGCCGTCTGCTTGTGCTGCTGTTCCCATTGCCTCGGTTGCTGTTTCTGTTGGTGTTGCCGCTTCTGTTGGTGTTGCTGCTGCTGTTGGTGTTGCTGCTGCTGTTGGTGTTGCTGCTTCTGCTGCTGACCCCACCATCCCCACCATTCCTTCTCCTATTGTCGCTGCCCTTTCCGTTCTTGCGTGCATTGCTGCTGCTGCTGCGTTTCGTGCGATGTGCATCGTCCACCTGCGTGTAGCTTGTGTGTGTGTGTGTCCGTGTGCTCCTCCGTGTTGTGTTTCTCGACTTGCTTTCTTGCTGATGTTGCCGTTGTCGCTGTTGTAGATTAGCTGCGTACGCCTCACGACGCTCCCTGGCCGACATCTTCACCTGGCCCTCGTCATCCCCGTCCTCGCCCTGCCCATCCCCATCCCTTTGCCCGTATCCGCCGCTTGCCGACGAAAGCCCCTGCACAGGTATGAAAAACAGGCCGCCCGACCGGTCCACATCCGTGTGGAAGCTCTGCTGGAACGCACTCAGCCTGCGTCCGTCGTTGTAGTCGTCGTCGTCATCATCGTCGTCGTCGTCGTCGTACGCCTCGTCCGGGTACGCCCCATCGATGTCACGCCACGGATTGTCTTCATCCTGCACCTGACTCTCGTACGCCTGTGCATCGTACAAACTACGTGCGGCGTACGATGACCGCGCATACGAGGCGGACGACGTGGACGACACAGACGACGATGACGCCCCGCTGCCGGCCCCGGCCACCGAACTCTTCAGTGTTCCCACATTGCCACTCTCGTACCGTGTAGTCTTGCTCGCTTTGTTCTGCCACGACGGTGACACGCCCAGCTTCTCCTGAAAGTGCTTCTGAGGAGAGTGCCAATCGCCGTACCTGGTCGTGTGCCTGCTGCTCCCACCACTGCCTGCACTTCTGCCACTCCCTTCGGGTGACAACCAATCCAGCTTGAGTGCTTCCATTGCGCTGCGCAGATGCTCCTCGTCGCCCGGGAGCACCACAAACTCCTTGATCTTTGCGCACGACCTGCGCACGGCCAACCCCACGCTTCCGCCCAGCAAATCTGCGTGTTGGCTCAGATCGAGCCCGTCAAAGATGCTTTCCTTGTTGGCCAGTACTGTGACGCATGCGTCGAGGCCATCCATGTGCACATCCACCTGGAAGGGCACGTTGACCTTCAGCCGCCGGTCCTTCTTGCGAGCCAACACCTGCACGTGGCCGTTGTCCACACGAACCACCTGCCATTGCTGTGTTTTGGCACTGAGCGTCAGACACAGCAACGAGGGTCCACCGGGCGACCCATCTGTGCCCGTACCACCCTCCAGAAGCGAGAGGACCAGAAAGAGCTTCTGCGGATCGTTGAAGTTTTCGTTCTGCAACTTCAGCTGGACATAGAGCGTGTACTCGCCCGAGTAGGCCCTGTGGACGGGACCATGTCGTGTGTTAGCGAGTGTATAAACGCGCGTGTGTATGTGTGGCAGTGTCGCAGGGGCCAGAGGGAACCCACCGTGTCAACGCGGCCTCGTTCAGCCACTCCAGCACGTAGAACACATTCACAGTGGATTCAATGTGGTAGCAATTGTCGCGGACGTTGAACAAACCCTTGCCACACACCTCCCGCCACTCCTTCTTGTCCTTCTTCATGCGAAAGAAACGACGAGGTGGTTGCTCCGTCAGGGCAAGCACATGCCCATCCACCCCAACGCAACCCCACCACCAACCCATGTCTCGCTTTGTTGCTCTTGCGTGCGTGTGTGTGCTCCTGCTGGCTGCCGTGGCCATCGGACAGCAGGAGGAGCTGAAGATTGGCAAGGAGTACGTGCCCGACGACTGCAGTGTCACCGCAACTCCGGGCGCCTTTGTCCAGGTCCACTACACGGGCAAGCTCGAAGACGGCCGCGTGTTTGACTCCAGCCGCAGCGAAGGTCGCGAGCCCTTCCGCTTCCAGCTCGGTGCTGGTCAGGTCATCCCAGGTACGTGTGGTTGTTTCCCAAGCCCAACCCCAATGTCGTCATCAAGCCGCCCCCGTCGTCTCACTGACACAACCCTGTCCCCATCCTCACACACCCATCCTCACCTGTCCACACCTGTCCAGGCTGGGAACAGGGCATCAACGGCATGTGTGTCGGGTAAGTTGCACCCATGTGGGACTGGACTGGGTATGACGGGCAGGGTAGGGACGACGCTCACTCTGTGTTTCCCCTCTCGACCCTCTCTTCTCACAGCGAGCGCCGTACGCTCATCATCCCACACCATCTGGCCTATGGCGAACAGGGCCATGCCAACGTCATCCCGCGTAAGTGAACACGGCCCCGGGCATCCAGCGCGGCTCGTTTTTAGTCGCCCATCATGCACAACGCGACTGACCCCAGTTTGGCCCCTGGCCGGCCTGCCTGCCTAGCGCGCGCCACTCTCTTGTTTGAGGTGGAACTGCTCAACGTGGAAGTGCCGCCGTCGAATCTCATCCCGGCTTTGATGGAGACCTGGCCCTACCTGGCCCTCTTTGTGCTCATGATTGTCTTTGTCTACCGCATCTACCAGGCCGAGCAGGCTAGCGAGGCCACCAAGGAGCGTCAGGCCGAGATCAACGAGGCAGAGCGCTCGCGTCGCAGTGCCAAGAAGAAGGCCAAGGCCAACGTGCCCCTCACAGTGGGTCCCAACAAGGGCAAGCGAGGTGGCAAGAAGGCCAAGCGTGCGTGATCAATCCCCTACAACTCGTTTTTGTGCTGTGCCCCGCCTGTCGTCTCTCTCCTCTTTCCTCCTCCCTCTCTTGTCCCTGTGTCTCCTGTATCAGCATTGGAACCGCCTCCCCAGAGCCACCCACCATCCTGTTCCACGCCGCCCTTTGCAGCTGCCTGTGCCTCGCCCTCGCCCTCGCCCTCACTGGCAAACAGGATGCTGCCAAAGTTGATGGAACGGATGACTGGCAGGCGTCTGCGCAGCACAAATGCCACTGTGGCCGTGAATAGCACCAAGCCCAGCACAAACAGCGCTTTGTCCATGTTCTCGCGCCGGATCATCCGTGTCAGCGCATTGCGTGCCCCCTTCATCGCCTGGTGGTATGTGTCGTATTGGCTGTTGGTCTGTTGCAGGCTCTCCGATGAGTCATCTGTTGTGCATGCCGTGTCCCCATGGGCACACCTGTGTGTCAAAGACTCTGTACACCTGCTCTGCGCATCCCTCCCGTTTCTCCTCTCTCCCTCTCTGTCTTTTCACTTACACAGCGCCCCAAATGTGTTTTCTCCCCGCCTCAGCTCGTCTGCCATCATCGTGCGTGTCTCTTGCAGCTTGCTGAGAATCGACTGCGCCCTTTTCACCGCCGCCTGCTGCCCCTGCTTCCGTTGCCTGCTTATCTGTGCCTGCCCCCCTTCCAACAGCTTGCGCCTCTCTTCTGCATACCGCTGTGCCGTGTGTTCCTTGAGCACGGCGCGTGCCTTGCGCAGCTCGGCCGTCAAACTGACCCCATTTTGCGTTGCCGCCACGTCAGCTCCGCCCTGGCTCTACACACCCTCTCGTCCTTGCTACTGCCAAAACAACACCACCACCCAACCCCCACTTTCCCACTCACTTGAAATACTCGTCCGAGTGGCTCTGGTACAATTGCATCACCTCCTCGCGCTCGCTGCGCCGTTTTTGCTCGTACGCCTCCTGCTCCAGCGCTTTGATCAGCCGCGCTAGCTTCTCCAGCTTCCGTGGCACCTGTGCATTCAGCGCATCTGCTTCCTCCTCCCCACTGCGAGCCAGCTCCTGGATATCTGCGCGGATTTCAATTTCCAGCGCTGCCAGTTCGGTTCGCTTGCTTGTGGATGCAGGTTTGCCTTTCATTTCGCTCTGCACTGCTTTGCTCACGCCTGCGCACCTCGGCCCTCTGTGTCTCACGTTTACGACGCACGCAGCTGTGCAATCTCCTCAAGCAACTTCTTGCTCTCTGCGGCATAGTCAAACGGAGTGGCTGTGGTGATGGAGGCCTTGACGCGCGACTGTTCGTTGTACGTCTCCTCCTTTACGCGCATGTTAAAGATGTACCTGCGGAACTGGCCAGCCTTGAACTTGTCCTTGAACTTGAGCTCGTCCTGCTCTCTGATCACGGCCAGATCGTCGGCGCTCGTGCCGCCCAGCAGAAGCTTGCCCGTGTCGTTGAATGCACTCAGCCAGTGCGAGCCAGAGTGATCCAACGCGTTCAGCGACAGCACGTATCGCTTCTCCGACGTCTCGTAGCTCTGGTCGCAGCTCTCGCAGCGCCACTGGCCGCCGATCTCCACGACCTTTTTGTTGCACGACTCGGATGGGCATGCGTCGTAGTACACACGGTTGTCCGACTTGATGAACGCCACCGTGGCATCCACTGTCAGCCAATCGGGCTTCTCGCCTCGTCCCAGGCCCTCCTCCGTGATGGCCGACAGCGTCTTGCGCGCATCGTTGCGCGCAGGGCCGCGTGCCTCTGTGAGCGAGGTCACCGGCGCCGACGCTCCGCCCGACTGGTACCACGCGGTCAACTCGTGCGCTTCCTTGATGTCCGGGCTCAGGTGAACGCCTGCTGCGCTCCACACACTCAGCGACACGCCGTTGTAGTCGCTGACCTTGGCCCCCTTGACGCCCATGACCTGGCCCACGGTGCCTTGAAAGTCCTCTGCCAGGTTGCCCCACATGGTCAACGACACCGTGGTGGACGATTGGTCAATCAACGTCACGTTGCGCCTGCTGGTCTGCGTGCCCTTGCGTGTCATGAGGCTGGACGATTCACCCACGTCCTTGATGACGCCGATGACGTCAACCGCGCTCTGCGGCTGCTGGTTCTGCAACTTGTCGATGGCCACCAGGTCAAACTGCACCGTGCCGATGCTCTGGTCGTCCGGCACGAGCTCCACCACCGAGCGGTTGTCCAGCGTCAGCTCGTAGTTGTTGTTCAGCGTGTTGTACTGCCTGTTGGCCGGCTTCAATGTGCCCTGACTGATGCGATACACCTGGTTGGGCTGGAACACGTCCTGGAACCTGTCCACCGCCTCGTTGAACATCGTTGCCTTGATCTCTCCGCCTTCCTTGTCCAGAAGCTCCACACTGAACAGCTTGCCCTCGCCGCGCGCGTTGCTCCAACGGCGCACATCACCTTTCGCTGTCACGCGCACCTGGATTGTCCAGTTGTTTTGGTACGGGTTCAGCTGGGCGACGGGAAACACCGGGTTGCCTGCGAGTTGTCCTCCGCCGCTGCTCATCGTCATGCTGCTGCTGCTGCTGCTGCTGTTTACGCCGCTAAACACGTTGTTGTTGCTTCCGGAGCTCTTGTTGTTGTTGCTGCTGAAGTTCGGCTTCGTTGCAGAACTGAGCGATTCCACGCTCATGCTCGAGCCACTCGAGCTTTCCTGCGGTTCGCTCTTTGCCGAGCTGGCCTGTCCAGACTGTGCACTGCCTGAAGTCGATGCCCCACCAGCCTGCTCCACGTTCACGGGCTTGCCGATGATGTCTGGATAGTCCATCTCGATCACGTCCATCGTCAGAACAATGGCGATTCTTGAGAATCGGCGCGGTTTTGGCGCCAAAAACACAAGGACCCATCACGCCGCCGTACACATGGTCCACGCACCACACCACACACACGCGCGCGTACACAACACACCAGCACATTTGGAGCACCCATCGCCTGTGTCAGTAGAGGCCCAACGCGTGCGTGCGTCGCCGCCAAAGTTGCAAGGGCGCAAAAATCGGGAACCTCGCTGCCTGATCACTCACCGACGGCCGGCAACCACGTTGCACTGATAGTCGCGCAGACGAACGATCGAGCGCACCTTGACCTGTTCGTCAATCACCAGCTTGGTCATCTGCGAAGCGAGCATTGCCTGCTGGTAGCATGCGCCGTCAGAAATCACAACCCGGTACCGATCGGGCTTGCCCGGCTCTTTGGCCTGGAGTTTGCGGATATCCATCACCTGCAGCACGGGCTGCAGCGACGCGCCCGAGGCATTGCCGTCATAGATTTGCCGGATAGCGTCCGAGGTCAGCTGCACGGACATCGATGTGTGGTGTGTATGTTGGAGGGTTGGTGGCGCCCGCGCTCTCTCCCTCAAGACATCCTCCACCTTTCATTCCGCTCACCCCCAAAACGCACTTTCCGCCCATGAGTTCCTCATCCTCATCTTTCTCGGAACGAGCCCGTGGCAGAGTCGTCGATCTGGACGATGATGGCTCCTGGACACTTCGACGTACGGCCTGGACGCATGCCTCAACAGGCACCATTGTCGACGTCGCCGTCCACAACCTGGACCGTGCGCAAGAGATGATGGTGTGTGGTGTGTGGACACGTTGCATTCCTTCTTTCCGCTCCAGTTTGCTCGAATTTCAAATCCTGACACTCTCGCCCCGCAACAGCATGCTGTCGACGTCGTCACCAACGGCGGCGAGTATCTGCAGCGCGCAGATACAAAGGACGTCCAGTGGCTGGAGCAGCCCATGGAGACAGAAGATGTCGGCCCCAGCGGCTCTTTTCGCCACGCCCAATTCGGACGCTACAAGCGACTGCGTGCTCGTGACGACGACGACAATGACGACAATGACGACGACCATGTTGATGACGACAATGAAAACGACGACGGCGACGATAGCCAGCGCTGGTACGTCGACCATCGAGAGCAACGCCGACGCAAACAGCGCCGGTGAGCATGCGGCCATGAGCAGGCTCACAAGTTCACGGGAGCACAACCTTGGCCAAAGCGGCGTAGTATCCTCGTTCGTCGTCCTTTCCCATTGTGGACAGCTCAAATGCACTGATCTTGCCCTTGCCAAAGTCGTAGCCGTCCAGCTGGTCAAACACAGCGGTGGCATCCACAGTGCGTGGGCCTTTGCCCTTCCGATACTTTGTGTTGATCAGTGTCGCGTGCATGTTCAACTTGTCGCGCTTCAGATCAGCGCTCGACACCAGGTCGTCCTCTTCAAACGCGTCTCGGATGCGCTGGATGCACGCCAGCAGCCGTTCGATGTCCTCGCCGCTCTCTTGCGGCTTGGCGTACGCCACGCGCACCTTGCTCACATCCTTTTGGAACGACTCGGGTCCTCCGAGCTCCAGGACCACCGAGCGTGTGTTCAACCAGTCGTAGATGGGCAACGAGCGAAGAAGCTCGGCTGCACGCAGCTGCTCCACCTCTGTGGGCAACTTCAGCAACAGGACAGTGAAGTGGTAGTGTGCCGCCGGCATCAGAATGGTCTCGTCAAACCCGTCCGCCTCGCGGATCTCCGTGTTGTCCAGCATTGCCTGCTGGAACTCCAGCATCGGCTCCACAAAGTGCTTGTCCAGCAGCGGGATGGACACAAAGTGGCTGTACCGATCCCTCTTGCGTGCTTCCTCCAACAGTGCGTCCACTTCCAACTTGGCACCCACCACCGTGGCCAGGTCTTCCCCTTCGATGCTGATCCATTCGTCGCCCGAACCTCTTCTCGGAATGTTCAGAGTTGCGCCCGTGTTCTGCTCCACCGCCCTTTTGGTTGCCCCTTTGCTCCCAATCAGCTTGCCATGCAGGTTGCTGGCCACCAATTGCCTCAGCACCACCTTGTCCTCGCTCTCGACCAGTTTGCAGCGCCATGACCGTCGCATCTCCGCCACAACATCGTCGTACTCGTCCTGGGTTGAGTTTTCACGCGCCTCTTCGCTCTCCACATGCTTCCCCTTGCCTCCACGCTGCTCACGGCCTCGTCCTCGTCCTCTCCCCCCACCACCTCGCCCACTGCTGCTGCTGCTGCTGCTGCTGCTGCTGCCTTGCCCATCACCGAGCGACAGAACGCCCGCCTGCACTCCATTGCGCTCCCACCGTGCATGTTGCTCCACGCGTGTCTTGCGGTACGTGGTGCCCTGCACCTTGACCAGTGTCACTTCAGGCTCTCCAGAGTCCATGGCTTCCTGTGCGCGAACGGTGTTTTTGCCTTGGCCAAGACCCCGCAGCACGCAGCATCCACACACACGCACACACCCACAAAGCGTTGTCCTGACCTCCGTCCAGAATACTGCCACATCCATTCAATGCAACAATGGTGAGACACTGCAGTCAGGGTGCAGGGCCGCTTGGAAGAGAACCATCACGAGAAACTTCCTTCATTGCTGCTCCCCACCGCCGTTTTCTGCCACAAACACACCATCGAGGAACGCGCGGATGTCTGAACGCCGTACCAGATTTACACGCACACGCTCACCCGGCTGACCAGCCCCTTGTGGAGCCTGTGCTCGGGACACTTCCGCCCTGGCCTGCACCTCGTCGACAAAGGCCCCATCCACAACCTCGATGTCACCATCGTTGTCCGCATTCACCTGTGCTGCGCCTTCCTGCTGCTCGGGGATGCTGTTTGACATTTGGGATGGATGCCGCAGGGCGAAGCAAACTTTCGCTCCTTCCCCGTCGCATGCGTCACACTGCACTGTTTGCCCTTGCGTTGGCACTGGTGGTCAGCACATGCTGGGCATCCATGCCAAACAACGCCAACATCCTGGTGATTGGCGGCACACAATTCATGGGGCGGCTGAACGTGGAGCACCTGGCCGACCAGGGCCACAACGTCACCATGCTCAACCGTGGGCGCACAGCAAATCCGTTTGCCAACGACTCGCGTGTGCACCACTTTGCCTGCGACCGTATGAACAACCCAGACCGGTTCCGCAAGTTTCTGGCCGCCGACGCCTTTGATGTCATCATCGACTACGTGTGCTTCGAGCCTCGACACATGCTCGACGCCCTCACGGCGCTCAACTACACCGCTGGCCAGTCTCGGTTGCGCCACTACGTCTTTATCAGCACCGACAGCGTGTACATGGCCGCCAAGCGTCCGCCGAAGCATGGAGGCTTCATTCGCGAGGAGGACGGCAAGATGCCAAAGAGTTCCCGCTCGCAGAGGAAGCTGTTCAAGCGCAACAAGTACCAGTTTATGTACGGTGGCAACAAACTCAAGGTGGAACAGGTGCTGGAGAGCGCCCACGCCTCGTCGGGCTTTCCCGTGACCTCGCTTCGCCTGACCGACGTGATCGGGCCCTACGACAACCTCGGCTCCCACCTGCAAATCTTGGAGACCCTGCTTCAGCGCCAGCCTGTTGGCACGCGTATCCAGGGCGTGCGTGGTGACACAAGCAACTACCGCTTTTCAACCGTGTATGCACCGGACGTGGTTCGCCTTGTCGACGCCGTCGTCCAGGCCGGCCCGTCCCTGTTTGGACATGCCTTGAACGTCGCCAACCCTCCTCAGGAGGCACCCACCATGCACGAATACGCCGGCCTGGTGGCAGAGTACGCCAATGTCACGCGCGACCACGTCACCTTTGACGACACCAAGTGGGCGTTTCTGCCCTCCACCGACTTTGGACCCATCGACACCGCCAAGCTGCACCGCATGCTGCCCTCGTTTGCCTTTACCCCATTCAACGACACCGTGCGTCTCACCACCGAGTGGTACCTCGCCGACGACGAGCACAAGATTTACACGGCGCAGCTGGCCGACTCGGATTCGGACTGAAAACGCGTGTGCGTGTGGCAAGACGACCAATGCAAATGCAAATGACATGTGGGATACGATGGGTGGGGTTTACGTTGCCTCTGGTTGGCACCGCTTACTCCTCCTCGTCCAGGAAGCCAGTCTCGGACACGTAGACACCGTCCAGGAACTTACGGATATCCTTGTTGCGCACAAGGGTGGACATGTGGATCGAGGCGGCGGACTGGGACACCTTCTCGATGTCGCTGCCCTCCAGGATCAGCTGGTCCTTGACCTTGTTGTCACGCTGGACTGTCACGCCGTCCAGCATGTTCACCACGCGGTCGTTCTTCTCACCCAAAAAGTTACGCAGCTCGATCTTGGTGTCGTTCTCCGTGATCACTGTGTTGATGGGGAAATGCGCGTACACCAGACGCATCTTGTAGCGGTAGCCCTGTGGGATGCCAATGCGTGTGCGTGTCAGTCTCTGTGTGTGTCCCTGCCCATGCGTGCTCCACAAGGATTTGACTCGCGCTTGAAAAAATGCATGCGCTCCGCCCTCTGCGCTGCCCCCGCAGCTCTTCCCCTGCACACACAACGTACGCGAGTGACGCCGTCCACCATGTTCTGGATGTGCGACTTGATGGTCTTCACGCAGGCCAGCTGCTTCTTGCTGCCGAACCACAGCTCGATCTGGAGCTGGCGGCGGGACGGGAAGTGCTTGATGTCCACAGACTGGTGCTTGAACGACTTCTGCAGCTTGCCACGCGGGCCGGACACCTCCACGAAGCGCGACGACACGCTCACCGTCACGTCCTTGGGGTAGTTCACGCGCTCACTCTTGAAGATCTGCTTCATCTGTGTGTGTGCGGCCGCCACAAAACGCACGCAAGCGCAGCCCCAGAGTCAGCCTGCATGCGCTTCGCAACTTTTGCCTCCTTCTCCCTCTCCCCATGCCCTCCCGCCATTCCTCCGCCCCATCCAGCGACGCAGACATGTGTACGCCTTCATGCATGCACCTCCGCTGCCCTCATGCAACCCGCCTCCGTCCGCTAGCGGCCCAGCTGTACACGGCCAATCGCGAAAAAACGCAAGGCACAACGCCCGCGCTCTCACCGCTCCCCAGCGTGCCCCCACAAGCACACTCGAGCCAGAGTTGCACACCCATGCACATAGGCCACACCTCCCGCAGCCACGAGACATCCATCTGCATATCTCTCTTCCACACACCTTATGTAATTGGTTGGCTGGCTCTCCCCGCGCGCTGGCTCTCGCCCCACAAGACTGCCCTCCCTCCACACCACCTTGCTCGACCCGGCGCACCCTGTGCACAAGTGCTCACAGCCCATGTTCTGTCCATTCCAACCGTCTGCACGCGATGCAAACCCCTGTACCGTTCATTCCTGCCCCCCATCCTCTCCATCCCCGCCCCGTTCGTTCCCGCACCATCCTCACAGGCTTCCCTACACGCCTTTCTCCACAACTGATCACCGTTTACCCAACACACTTCTATATGTACACAGCCGCAGCCTGGATCACCCTCAAGGGAGGGCGTTCGCTTTTGCGTTGGCGCGCTCCAGGTCTCGCTGCCGCCCTTGACTTCCACAGAACGCACACCACCTACGCACACCGCCTTCCGTACCATCCAGCTCACCTCACCATCTGTACAACCACGTCCGTTGGCACTGCATGGCCTTCAGTTGGCCACAGGCTGGCGCTTGAACCGTGAATCAAGATTGCTGGGCAGCTTGACTGCTGCACGGTACAGGATGGCATACATGACAACCACGAGTGCAATAAAGAACAACCGAATGAGGATCTGCGACTGCATACTCGTTGTCCAGGTCCACGTTGCTTTCGCCGGCGCACAGCACAAGCCGCTCGACAACCCACCCTGCCGCCTCTCTCCCGTGTCACAAACAGCCCACAAGACGCAGCAACAGCGCCAGACCGTCTCTGCACAACCCCCCATCTTTACTTCTTCAGCTTCTGTCGCAGCTCCTGTACTCGCTGCACGTACCTGGGCACGCGGAAATGCACCGATGCGCGCCACATCCCGACGGCCGCACACGTCCCCGCCACGCCACACGCCAATGTCACACACACATGCACCCGTGTCAGCTGCCATTGCTCTCTCTGCGGCGTTCTCCTTCACCCACGGCGCCCGCGTTGCATGCCCCTACGCTCGCCACCGTCGCTGCAAACCGACGAATGTGCCCTCTCGCACCAACGTACTCTTCATACTGACACTTCTCGTACGTGTGGCGCTCGTGCTCGCACTTCCACGGCAAATAATACTCCTTCTTGCGGCACTCGTTCAGCGGAATCAGCAGGTGAGCACAGTAGTCCCGATAGCCCACGTCCAACTTTGCCGCTTTCATCTCCTCCTCCGTCGCCTGCATCGTCCGGTTGCTCATGTTCGGTCTGAATGTGTCCGTGTCACACCCGATCAGAAGCACATCACATATACACACACACAAACACACACACACGATGTGGTCATCATCCGACACCCCTCCCTTTGTGTCAGCCTCGTTGCCCCTCTTCTCACACACGCTCTCTCACGCGCCGGAAAAACCAACCCTTGCGATTGCGTTGCCATGTCGGACGCACCCAGCTCTCCGGCTTCTCCCGAGCAACCCGAATCGTCCGAAGAGACCATCGATCAGCCCAAGGCCCCACCTGCTCCCGTGCTTGCCTACCATGAGCTCCTGTCCCGCTACCTGCTCATCGAGCAGCGCTTCGACGAACTCCTCAGCGCAGACCGTGCCCTCACCGTCGCCTATCACGCCCTCTCCCAGCTGAAAATGGAGCAGGATGTCCAGCTGGAGCTCACCAATGCCCGTCTCGAGGCCGCCCAGAAGCAATGCGAGCGCCTTTCCGCTGAAGTCGGCAAGCTCAACGACGTACGTTCGCCCAACGCCGCCCCACCTGCCTTTTTTGTCCAGAGGGCCTTCTTTCCACGCCGTCCCATGGTTCCCACCCTGCCTCTCTTCTCGGCAGACAATACCCACACGCACGCATGGGTCTCCACGCGTACGCCCACCTCGCGTTTGCATGGTCTCACCCTCCCGTTCACCCGCACCACGCAGGCCATGGGCAGCACCGAAACCAAGGAACGCCCCCGCTCCATCTTTGGCCGCCGATCCAAGGCCAAAAGCAGGATGCTAGGCAAGAGCAACTCCAGCAGCGCACTGAGCAGCTCCACTAGCACCAAGGGCAAAACCAACGTGGCCTTGGTCGATGTCAATGACGACGACCACTGGGCTGGCATGGATCTCGGCGACTCCCTCGACTCCTCCACCGCCGTCGAGCTCAAGGAAGTCAGGAAGGAGCTGAAACAGACCCAGGCCTTGGTCAAGAAACAGCAGAGTGTCATTGAGAAGCAACAGACACAGCTGGAGAAACAGCAGCAACTCCTCACCCAGCAACGCTACCTTCTCGACAAGCTGCGTGGCACAAACCAGACTGTGGACACTCGCCTGGGCGACTACAGCAGCCGCTCACGTGGCTACAACCAAAACCTACCCTCTCGCGCAGACGCAGAGTCAAATGCTGGCGACGCCGAAGACGCAGACGCAGAGGCAGACAACGGCGCCGACCCGCACTCACACGGCTCACGTCTCAACCCACGCAAACTCCTCGATGGGTTCCGCAAGAACGCAGGCGGTGGAGGCGGCAGCAGCGGCAGCAGCAGCTCCGGCGAGGGAGACGACGACGCAAACGGCAAGGATGGAGACGACGCAGACAAGAAGAAGCAGGATGTCAAGGCGCCGTCGGTGCACCAGGATGGTACCTTCAACCTCATCTGTTCGTCGTGCAAACGCACACTGATGGTCAAGGTTGGCGCACGCCTTGCCGTCTGCCCCTGTGGAACCACCATGCAGCGTGTACAGTGTCCAAAGTGCCGCATGGTGCTCATGCATCGCTCCACCTCGCGTCTCCTCGGCTGCCCCGCCTGTCACACCCATATGGTCAAGGACGTGTGCATCCAGTGCAACAACCCGTTCAGCTTTGCCGTCGACGACACAAACATCTCCTGCGAACGGTGCAGCTTCCGCATGATGGCCCAGCAGTGCAAGGCCTGCGACAACTACCTGTTATGTCCCATCGATTGCGACGAACTCTTCTGTGGCTTCTGCCACGTCGTCATGTACCGCCAGGACTGCAACAAGTGCGAACATGTCATGTTTTACATCCCTGACGCCGTCGACCACGACCAACAGTCCTACCGAGTGCGCTGTGAAAACTGCTCAACCTCCAATCTGCTCCTCGACGAGGCCGACTCCTTCCAAGATGTTGAGGACGAGGAGCAGCGCTCCTGGATGCGCATCCTGCACAATCTCAAGTTCAAGAACAGCAAACGCATCAACCCACTGTCCATCCTCTCGCCAGGCGAAAAGCAGCGCCTCCTCAGTCGCATCTACGACGACGAAAAGTTTGCCTTTATCGATCAGGTCATGGACCTTGTCACCAGCGTCCAGGACGCAGACCTCACCGCCTGGCTGCTCATTTACCTGTTTGACCAGGTCAACGGCACCATGGACGTGTTGAAGCACGTCATTTCTCGCGAGGTCGACGCAACCACGGACCCGGCCACCATGTTCCGTGGCAACAGCATCGCCAGCAAGATGCTCAAGGAGCTCACCAGTCTCGTCTGTGGCCAGTATCTGCAGGTCACCTCCACACCCATCATCGAAGCCGTCATGGAGGCCAAGGGCAGCTTTGAAATCGACCCCTTGCGTCTGGACAACGTCAACAAACAGTCTGCAAACATGGATCGCCTGCTCGACCACACCCAGTACGCCCTGGACGTCATCTACCAGAGTGCCAACATCGCCCCGGCCGCCATGCGCCAGATTTGCATCATTTTGCGCGGTTACGTCGGCGACAAGTTTCCAGAGAGCCGCTACTCGTGCATTGGAGGCTTTGTCTTTCTGCGCGTCATCAATCCGGCCCTGTCGCAGCCCACCACCATCAACGAGGCGTGGGAGGTCAGCTCCGACGCACGCCGCGGCCTCCTCCTCATGTGCAAGGTGCTGCAGAACCTGGCCAATGGTCTGCTCTTTGGCAGCAAGGAAACATACATGCAGCGCATCAACCCGTTTCTGGAACACAACCGCGAGGCCATCAACAACATGTTTGACGATCTCGCCTCGCCCGAAAACATCAGCCACCGCTCTCTGTCCCTACGCGAGATGCAGATGCAATTCTCCATGCTTGAGAAACGGGTCAACTCGCTGCGCAAGAACTCGCTGGATCTGGAATCCGATCGCTCGGGCGAAGACACCGGCGACGAGGACGAATCCTGGGACGACTCTTCCTACGGCGACCCTCGCTCCATCAGCGTCAGCTCCACCGCCTCCACCGACTCGCTGAGCAACCGTCGTGGCCTCATCGGCTCCCTGGGACGCTCCTCTGCGTTTCCTTCCGACGACGAAGATTTGGCCTCGTCGCCCAGCCCACGTACCACCAGCAAGGTCGCACGCTGGAGGAAGAACAGCAACAAGGACAGCGGCTCAGCCTCCAAGAACGGAAAGGACAAGCGCAAAGACGAATCTGCAAACGTGAACGGCTCCCTCTCGTTTGCGTTGCAAGCGGATTTGTGATCCTCGATGTATGTATTGTCTCCTCCCTTCTCCCTCCTCCCTTCCATCACACACACTCTCGTCCATCCTCTTTCCCTTTGGCTGGCTATTCGTCTGCACGTAGCACGCGGCCGTCGTCGGGGGTGATGTACGCGATGCCGTCGCGCACAGGAAACGCGGCGCCCAGCGTAGGCGAAACAAGCCATTCTCCATCGGCGCTTTGTTCCAGAGGCGCTTTGCTCACGGGGCAGGCAATGATGGAAAGCAGATCTGGATCGATGCCCTGTGTGCTGGCAGAGTCGTCGTCCAAGGAGGCGACCGTCATTGAAAGCTTCCGCCTGCCCATAGACGCCGAAGAGAGACTGAGCGAGGGCGAAGCATGCGTGCTGCTGCCGGCCATCCACGCTGTGAATCGCCCCGTGGCACGAAGACTGACAGAGGAGGTCATGGTGGATGCGGATTCCAAACCAAACTTGCGCTGCGAAAGCGAGCGCAAGAGAAACGCAGCCGGTGACGAGCAATGTCGAGCACGGGAGATCTGGTGGGCTCACAGCAGCAAATGATTACACCGTTGGGGCTGATCATGTCGCCGACGCTGCGGTCACAGTGGCAGTACATGAAGAAGGAGTTCCAAAAGACCAACAGCGCGGCGGAAACGCTGACGTTTGAGAACGGGGTGTTGAGCATCGACATGGAAAAGCTGACGCGGTTCAATGTGGTCCTCCTGGAAGAGGCCATGCTGGACGCCTATCTTGCACGGTACAGCAAGCACTTCTACCACGGGGAGGGCCGCGTGGTTCAGTTGCGTTTGCACGGCAGCGAGGGCTCGGGCCTGATTGGCTACTCCTTGCTGGGCATACTGCTGCGTCTCAACGCCATGCGTGCGTTGCACATCGAGAACACAGAAGTGATCCAGGGCAACACGCTGTGGAAGAGCTTCGACGACTGCATCCACTACACTCGCCTGCCCGACTACGACAGCGATGACAGCGACGACGAGGAAAGCAGCAGCGATGGACGCAAGGGCTGCGGCATCCAATTGCCCTTCCTGCGCACCATCCACCTCCAAGACATCACCTGCGACGAAACACGCTTCACCGACGGCCTCGTGGCTGGTCTTTGTCGCATGAGCCCCAATCTGGACACACTCAAACTCATCCGGTCCAATTGTGGCGTGCAAAAGCAATCGGTGTGCAACAAGTTTGAGTTGGAAGTGGATTTTGAACTGTTTGACATCATTGGCACTGTGTGTCCGCACATCCGTCACCTCCACATCGATTGCGGGCCATCCACACGCTCGCTGCCGCAAGACGACGGCGCCCAGTGCATTCCCGTGGCACGCATCCTCCACCTCTTATCCAAGTTGCAGTTTCTCGAGGAGCTGCACATTGCCGGCTGCGAGCTCGACGTCCCCGAATTTCTGCGCCAGCTCAACGTACACTGCCGTGCCCTTCAGTGGCTCGATCTCGACGTGGACATCGGCATGCCTCCAGGCAAGGAGGATACAGTGGACGACGGCGACGCGTCGGGCTCCTCCTCGTCCACGGTCACGGCCTCCGCAAAGGGAGTTGCCAAGGGCAAACGCTCCAAGGCCATGGAGTACCTGAGCAAGAAGAACAAGGTGCGTGCACAGGCAGAAGCAAAGCAGAAACAACAGCAGCTGCCATGGTTTCCCAACCTCATCACCGTGTCCATGTGCGTGGAGCTGGCCGAAACGCCCGAAGAGGTGGAGCCTCTGTTTGCTGCGCTGGAGGCACAGGTTGACGCATGGAGCACAGCATGCCCGAATCTGGGCAACATCTTGCTCAAGGGCTTGCCTACGGTGGAGGAGCTCAAGGTGATTCTGTCGAGCGAGGGCAATCAAGGTCACCAGGAGATGTTGTGGAATCTTATGGCGCACCCAATGACGTCGTCGGCCATCCCTGTGGCCTACAAGGAGGTGGTGAACATGGACAACCCGTGGCTGACCGCACAACTGGCTCTGGAACGCGAAGTGCTCGCCAACGACGAGTTTGGCCTCGACGACAACTTTGCCATGTACCCGCTGCGTGTGGAAGACTTTGGCAGGCACGAAGAGTGTGCCAGGTTAGGTTTGGCGGTGCGTACAGATGCTCCGCGTGAGACTGAGGGTGGAAACGATTGAGCGAAGAAACCCTTTTGTTGCTTCTCCGCATCTCACATGGCCAGGACGTCGCCTCCCTGCACCTCTGAGTGGCAGACAATCGTCTTGGCGACGTAAGCTTGACTGGGCTGGTCGTAGTCAAGGACGATATGCACAGGGTCGTCGGCGAGGTCGAGGTGAAGGATAGGTTGCAGGTGTCCTGCAAACACACTGGTGGAGATGCGAATGACGGGCCTGCCATTCACATAGCGAGGCCTAGCACAGCGTTCGTTTGCATCTCGCAGCATGCGACGCAGCTCATGGTCATCCACATGCTGCAGCGACAAAGGCAGTCGTTGGCGCATGTCCTCCGTGCAGACATGGTTGAGGAATGCCTTGCGAAGGAGCACGTCTGCGCGAGGAATGCAGACGCAGACGCAGCCCTGCGAGTCGCTGTGGCCCAGCGGGAGGTAGCGTGGAGGGATGGGCGTGTTCCGGTTGCCGTCCCACTTGCGAAAGACGCTGCGCAGCTGCATGTCCTCCTCGGGCAGCACCTCCTGCGCATGCATGCCACCGTGGTTGGTTTGGTGCCACACCACAAAGAGAAACTCGTTGTCGATGTCCACAAGGCCCGTGTTGACCACGGCAAAGAGCTTGGACAAGCCCTGAACAGACGGCTGCTCGTGCACATGGTAGTCCTCCAGAGCACCAAAAAGGTTGATGCAGAGCATGGCACGGATCGACTCTGGGCTGGCATGCTGCAGGATGGGACATCCCTGCTGCAAACCGGACACCACCCCATCGTCCACCTGCATCCGCTCGACCATGCTGCGAAAACACAGCCTCGTCTGCCCACATGTCCTCCTCCATCGACTCACACAGATCCAACAGAGAGGAATCCGATGTTGTCGATGTCGACGATGACGCTTTGTGTGTTTTGCTGTGGCTGGTTGTGTTGTCGGTCGTCGTCGTTGCTGTGGGCTGGCTGTGCAGACGTGCAACCGCAGGAGCAGCCTCTGCTGTGCTCAATGCATTCAGCGACTGCTTTGTCTCTGTGCGCTGCTCAGGATGCGCCGTCGAGCGCTTCTCGCTGCTCTTTGCTGCTTCCTGCAACATGTGTTGAACAGAGGGAATGACCGTACCTGCATCCTTCTGCGCCTGCTCCTTGTTCCCTTTGTTCTTGTGAACCTTGTTGGTTTCTTGAACAGGTGCTTGGACGTTGGGTGTCGCCTGGATGACCTGGGAAAGAGAAGGCACCGAGCCAAGATCCAGCTGCGTGCTTGCGTGGCCAGATGCTCCTTGCATGACCTGAGACAACGAGGGAACACTGCTTGTGCTCGGTTGACTCGTTCGCATGAGTTCCTGCAGCGCTCTGCTGGGCTTCTGCGTTTGTTGCGACGCACGAGGCTCCGGGAACCCCGACTCCATGATCGACGCAAGGGACGGCAGGTCACCGTATCCTGCCTCATCTGCGTACCCCACTGGCGGGTCACCCCAGATGAAGGACTCTCCTCGTCGTCCACGTTGTCCGCAAACGGCTCACCGTGCTTGTACGAGACCACTTCGACATCCTTGTCGTCGTCGCTGTCGTCAACATCGTCGTCGTCATCGTCGTCGTCATCATCCTCGTCATCATCGTCATCGTCACCAAGCACTCCCCACGTGTTGGAGGTCGCAGATGCACTGTTCACAGAACTGCGTGTCGTTTGCTTGGACGACGTCGCCATTTTGCTCGCACGGCTGCTTCGCGACGGCGCTTCCGTCACCTTGAGGATGCTTTGGATCAGCACCATCGCCTCTTGCTCAACCACAGTGTCTGAAGTGACGATGCACTCTGCATAGAACGGGTTTGGCCGATCCGGAAAGTTCTCGGGACATCGGACAATCAGGTCTTCTCGACAAACGAGATAGAGGACACCCCTGTGCTGCTCCACGCCCCACTCGTACCACATAACGGCTCCCCGAATCTTGTCTCGTAGCACCTTGTACTTCAGGTACGGATTGGGGGCCTCACGCATGCCTGCAAGTGGGATATCGCGGAGATTCAGTGATGCGCTGCTTTTGGTCTCAATGAACAGCCATTCCTTCAGCTCCTTGGGAACATCGCTGGTTTTCAAAACCCTCCATGTGCCGTTTGTGTCTAGCTTCTTCCAGCTGGGGTTCGTCACCACCGCAGCCTTGTCCTTGCTCTTCTTGCGCTTTGTCCGCGCTGTTCCCGCCGCAGCTGTCAGCGCGAGCGCGGGTTTCGACGCCTTGGCCTTTCCAGACTTGATCTTGGGTGGCGAAACCTGCGTACCCTTGCTACCCTGTGTGTGTTCGTCACTGCTGCTGTCCGACTCTGTGGATTCCTCATCGTCCTCCTGGTCTTGAAGGATGTTCCTGATCAGGAACCCTGCTTCGGGCTCGCGCTCCATCACGCTCTCCTCCGTGTGAAACTCCTGCGCCACAAAGGGCGAAGTGCCATGCTTTAGGCGCACACATAGGATTATCCTTCTGGAAGAGGTGACCAAGTACACCGCGTCTCCTGGGGCGTTGCGCCAGCGGATCACCATGGCGATGACCTGCTTTTGCAGCTCCCCTAGCTTCTTCTTGTGCCTCGTGCTTCCCTTCATCGACCGCAGTATATCCCCACTGAAAAAGACAAAGCGCTCCAGCTTGGGGATGTTGTCCATCACTGTCCAATCGTCGCAATAGTACTCTGCAAATTCATCTGTGGACATGGTTGATGTGTTGGTGTGGTTCACTGCGCGCATCGTCCCCGCTTTCCTTTTTGTGCGTTCCTGACAACCGCATCCGAATCCAGCCGGAATGTGCAGTCAAAGGTGGGGTGCAGTCATCTGCGTGACCTGTGCTCGACCGCACAGCCAACTCGAAATTCCGCGGATGTTTGGGCGCACGCGGCGTAGTGGAGGAGGTGGTGGCATGCAGGTGTGGCGAACCGTGCACACATTGCACCACAGCGTCGCCACACGCACGGCGACGCCGTCACGGCCCCTGTCCGTCAGTGCCGCTTTACGACGAGGCAAACGCGGCGCAACCAACAAGCAGCAGGTCCATAGCGCAGTTGGAGGAGGAGGCAGCAATGGCAACTCGCAGAGTCAAGCCACGCCGCCGCAGCAGGGGTCCTTCTCAGGCATGGAATTGCAGTTTCTCGGCACTTCGTCGGCCATGCCGTCGTCCACTCGAAACGTGACCAGCTTGGGGCTGAAACTCGGTACGTTCGTTGTGCACACAAATGGGCACCAGCATTATCCACACCTTTTCACTCTGACCAAAGTGCACACGGGGGTCATACGCTGATACGTGCTCTTCTGCTGACACACGCACGGGTTGCGGCGGACCAACATGCCTGCGCGCAGAACACGGCTCGACGTGGCTCTTTGACGCGGGCGAGGGCACACAGCACCAGATCATGCGCTCCGGGATTCGTTCGGGTCAAATTACACGCATTTTCGTCACGCACATGCATGGGGATCATACGTATGGCCTGCTAGGACTGCTGTGCAAGATCAACGCCTCGGTGTCGCCTTCGCACCCGCCCGTACACCTGTACGGGCCCACAGGCCTGCGTCAGTTTGTACAGAGTGGCTTGCGTTTGTCACACGCCCACATGCGCTGCAAATACCACATCCACGAGATTGTGGAGCCCGACAGTGTGGGCAACCGCAACATTGTCTCCACAGGTGTGGTTGACCGGCCATTTGACGACGTCCAGGCCCATGCCGACTTTGTGCTCAACCAGGACCGGCAAGTGACATTGCTCAGCGACGCCCACTATCGCGTCCATGCGGGCTTCCTCAAGCACACGGTGCCGTCGTACGGCTTTGTGGTCGAGGAGACGGCGCAGCCAGGAAGACTGGATGTGGATCGTGCACAGGCGCTGGGTGTGCCTGTGGGTCCCGAGCTGGGACGACTCAAGGCTGGACACACGGTGACACTGGACGACGGCTCACAGGTGACGCCGACGCAGGTGTTGGGACCCCCCTTGCCTGGGCGCAAGCTTGTGGTCATGGGAGACACGTGCGACAACACACACATGGCGTCGTTGTGCACACACGCGGATGTGCTCGTGCACGAATCCACCATGCAGGCCAGCATGCAGAACAAGGCCATCCGGTACGGCCACAGCACTTCCGCCATGGCCGGCGCCTTTGCCAAACACGTCCAGGCCAAGAACCTCATTCTGACGCACTTTAGTGCTCGGTACGACGACGAGACAGGCAGGGACACGAGTGTTGTCGACGTCCAGACCCTCGTTCGCGAGGCACAGCGCTCCTACGGCAGCAAACAAGTCATAGCCGCACAGGATTTCATGGTGTACAGCATCCCACGGCCTTCCCACGCCTCTTCCTCTTCCTCCTCCTCCTCCTCCTCCCCTCCTTCCTAGTGTCTCCTCCACCTCACCTGCTCAACAAGCTGGTGTGGCCGCCGGCACTGCCGCTGTACCCGAGCTTCTTCTGCGCCATGCCCATAAACTTGGCATACATCTCCTTGTCCCGCTTGCGCTGTTCGGCCAGAAGTTCCCGCACACGAATGCACTCCTTTGCAATCTTGCCATCCTTGGGTGCCAGCTTGACGGCGCGCGCAAGGTCCTTGGCCGCCTTTTCATAGTCCTCAATATGGCTCCAGTACAGCGAGCGACGGTACAGAGCCTTGGCGGAGCTGCCGTTCAGCTCCAATGCCGCACTGGTGTGTTTCAACACGTGGAACATTGTGTCGTCGTCGTGCTGCGCCAGGTACACTGCCGCCAAGTTTAGGTGCAGCACAACTTTCACTTTGTTGATCGCCACCATCTCCTCCTCGCTCGGATCCTCAATGGTCCGCAGTGTCATCAGCCCCTGCGACCAGAGTGCACACATACACACAGAATGGGTTCATGCACGCGTGGCGCGGCCGCAGTCAGATGCGTTTTGTTGTTGTCAGCCGCCACTTTCCGCCTTCGACTCCCGGCAACGGATCAACGGCGCACGTCGTGTTCTCACCTTGCGGTATTTGGTGCCCGCCTGTTCATACTCCCCGTCTCGGTACAAAGCATTGGCTTCATTCTTGAAACACACGGCCAGATCGATGCGGCCGTCAAACTCGTCTGGGAAGCGTTGCAGGTCTTCGCTGCGCGCGAGCTTGCCACTCTCGCTCATGTTGACCTGCACGCCACTGCGCACATCCATCACACACACACACACACACACACACACACACACACACAACAACCCCGTTATCCACCTCAGTAGGTAAAGTTGGAGCGTCCACGTGCAACGGGTGCACGTCCGTTCTGCGACTCAAACTGCAGGCCGCCGAGACTGCCGCCGTCGTTGCGCCTTGCGTTTTGCTGCTGTTCCTGCTGCTGCTTCACCTGCATCTGCCACTCCAGCATCTGTTTGTACGACTCCTTGTCGTGTTGATGGCGCTGGTTGTCCCTTCCCAGACCCAGGCCCTGCTCTTGCATCCCCGAGCGACGTCGTGCCTCCTCCTTGGCTCGCTGTGCCTCCTTGATCTGCATCTGTGTCTGCAAATAGTCTGCATACGACTTTTTCTGCTGCTCTGCCTGCGATTGGCTGCGCTCGCCAATGCTCAGGCCGCCCACGCTGGCGCTGTCGCTCCCCGTGTTCTGCCCGTACCCACCACGGCTGCCGGTGCGTGATTCGTTTCGGCTGACACCTGCAGACTGGCTCTGGCTCATTTGTTGCTCCAGTTCCTGACGGTAGCGCTGCTTGTCGTAGCCGCTGTAGCCACCCAGCTGCAACCCTTGGTGTTCCTGCGCCTCCCGGGCCTCACGCTCCTTGCGTTCGTTCTCCGCTTGCAGACGCTGGTGCTCCAGCAGCTCCTGGCGGTAACGCTGCTTGTCGTAACCGCTGTAGCCACCCAGCTGCAACCCTTGGTGTTCCTGCGCCTCCCGGGCCTCGCGCTCCTTGCGTTCGTTCTCCGCTTGCAGACGCTGGTGCTCCAGCAGCTCCTGGCGGTACCGCTGCTTGTCGTACCCGCTGTAGCCTCCCAGCTGCAAACCTTGCTCCTCCTGATTGGCTTCGCGTTCCTTGCGTTCCTTCTCCGCTTGAAGACGCTGGTGCTCCTGCAGCTCCTGGCGGTACCTCTGCTTGTCGTAGCCGCTGTAGCCACCCAGCTTCAGGCCTTGCTCCTCCTCCTGCTGTTGCGCCTCCTTTTCCTTCTTTTGCTTTTCCGCTTGCAGACGCTGGTGCTCCAGCAGCTCCTGGCGGTATCGCTGCTTGTCGTAGCCGCTGTAGCCGCCCAGCTGCAAACCTTGCTCCTCCTGGTTGGCTTCGCGTTCCTTGCGTTCCTTCTCCGCTTGCAGACGCTGGTGCTCCTGCAGCTCCTGACGGTACCTCTGCTTGTCGTAGCCGCTGTAGCCACCCAGCTGCAGGCCCTGGTGCTGCTCCTCACGCTTACGTTCTTCGTTGCGCTTGCGCTCCTCAGCCTCGCGACGCATGCGCTCTTGCTCCTGCAGCTCGCGTCGGTACCTGTCCTTGTCGTAGCCACGGTTCTCTGAAAAGGCCAGACCGCCCTGCGCACGTCCTCGCTCCTGCTGCGCCGCCTTTGCCGCACGCTTGTCTTCCTCGTCCTGCGCTGCCTGCTCCATCAGCATTTCCTGGTGCTTCTTCAGCATCATCAGCTCTCGCTCGTACGGGCTCATGTTTTCCATCGACTGTCCACCGCCGCCGTTCGTGTCGTCGTCGTCGTCGTTGTCCTCACCCTGCTGCTGCTGCTGCTGTGCTTGCTCCATCTTGGCCACCTGTGCAACATGGGATTGCGAGCGGCTCGATGTGCTCCAGCGGTCGTCGTCGTAGTCGCCGGCGCCGCCGCCGTTGCCTGCGCTGTTGTACGCAAACACGTCGCTCATGCGCTGTGACCCTTCGCGTGACAGCACACTGCGTCGTCCGTGTGCACTCGTCTGCTGCTGACGTTGGCTCTGGCGCGACCCCTGCTGCTCACGGCGTGCCTGGGCGTCCTCCTGCTCCGCAAATCCACCAGGGAATGCCGACGAGATGGGCGGCATGGCAGGCTTGCTGTTGATTTGCTGCGACAACTGCAGGTCGCTGGTCTCCTCGGGCACGTCGTCGTAGTTCACGTACGGGCTACGGCGTCCTCCTTGTGCATCCGACGACTGGCCCTGTTGCATTGGACTGCCGTATGCATCACGACTCGACGGCCTGCGGTTTCCCAGAAAGTCCAGTGCATCCTCGGGTCCCGCCTTGCTCATCTGCACGGGGCGCAACGGGCTCTGCTGCTGCTGCTGCTGCTGCTGCTGTTGCTGCATCTCGCGTTCGCGTTGCTGTTGCTGCTCTTCCTCTTGCTGACGCATTCGCTGTGTCTGCGAGTACTGCACCTCACCCTGGCGGATGCGATCGCGGTTGGCTTGCATTGCACGTGCGTTTTCCTCCATCATGGCACGGTACTGCTGCTGTTGCTCCTCTTGTTGCTGCAACTGCTCCATTTGCTGCTGGCGCTGTTGCTGCTGCTGCTGCTGCTGCTGCGAGTAATCGTCACCGATGGTAAAGTGCGAGCCCGTCGTGCGCTGCATGTTTTGCTGACGCGCACGCAGGTTCTCTTGCGACACAGTCGAGTCAAACGTCGACTGCGCACTCACCTTGCCAAAGATGTCTGTGTCGCCACGTCGCTGGCTGGACCGCACCTTGGGTGGCGTAAACTGCGTGCTGGTGTCTGGGTGCGAGAACGACAACTGCGACTGGTTCATCCGCGTGCCGTACTGCTGCCGTTGCGCATGCTTCTCCTGCAGATAGTTTTCGTCAAACGGTTGCGAGCCCACCTTGCCTGCCACTTCTTGCGGCTTGGGGTAGTCTGTGTTGCGAAAGATGCCCGACGATTGGTCCATCCCGCCGCGGCCTCCTTGCTCCTCCTGATACCGCTCCATGCTGTTGCGTCGTCCATGGCCGCTGTTACCGCGTGCGCTCCATCGACCGCCGTCGTCCTGCTGCTCGTCGTCTCCTTCACCTTCGCTGCCGAACGACCATTGCGACCCGCGCACACGGTTCTTGTACGCCTCGCGCTGTGCCTGCCGCTCCTCGTGCGACGCACGCAGCACCTCTCCGTCGCTCGACTCTTCGTTCACCTTGAACGTCTGTGTGCGTGCCGATCCGCTACCCGAACCACTGCTGTTTGTGCGTCGCGTGCGTGTCTCGTCGCCGAAGAAACGCTGGTCGCCGCCGGGTCCCTCCATTGTGATGGCGCTCTGTTCCCCCGCAAACCCCCCCACCGCGCCGACGCGCGTGCAACCCCCCACCGTGTCCATGAGTCCCCCAATCGCAGATGCACCCGTGTGACATGTGTTTCGGTGTCAGTTTCCTGCGTGTTCCTTGCCCCCTCTTGTGCTCAGTGACCACTGGGCGCCGCACATGAAAAAGAAACGGACGTTTCGGTTGCGGCTCGAATAGTTTTCGCGCTCCTGCGACGCATGCTCTGCGTACTGTGCCAACGAAGTGCCCGACACCTGTCGGCCGTCCACATATCCGTTGCTGCTGTGGGCGCAATGCCCCATCGTGTCAGCGTGTGGACCTGCTCAGCCACAATTTCGTGCTCTTTCCCAGCACAAAGGCGCCCTCTTTGTCGCCACCCACCTGCTGTAGAAGTTGCCCGGGTTGTTCGGGTTCAAGCCCCCAGAGATCTCCACGTTTGACGAATAGTCGCGGTTGCGGTACTGCTGCGACATCTGAGCCTGCTCATACGCCTCGTAGGAGCTGAAAACAACCCTCGCCGAGTGTCAGCAAAATCTCTGTGGCCAACTCTCCCCCGTCGTCGTCACCTCGCTCCCACCTCGCTCCCACCCGGTCTCCACTTACTTGGGCTGCACGTTGTTCGGCTTGTCAAAGGTAAAGTCACGCGCACGCTGCTGCTGCTGCTGCTGTTGAAACATGACGGCGTTGGCTGTGCCAGCGCCAACCTGCGCAGCACAAACACACGGCGCAGAGAGGACATCACAGAATGAGCTCACCTCTGCGACCAAAACGCAACGCGCGCAAGCGCAAAAAGGTGGTTCTGGACGACGACAGTGATGATGAGAATGCGTTTCAGGACGACAACAGCGACAACGACGACCAGGATGAATGGGACGAGTTTCACGACGAGGCGGACGAGGAAAGCGACGACGCATGGGAAGAACCAGGCAGTCAGAGCAGCAGGGGCAAGGGCAGGGGCAAGTCCAAGGCCAAGGCCAAGGACACAGCAAAGAACAAGATGCGGCGGGTGCAGGAAGCCGCGGAGCGACGTGTGAAGTCGCCCAAGAAGAAGAGCAAGACAGCGGCGGAGCGAAGACTCAGCAAAAAGCAAGAGGAGTTTGAGGCGGAAATCAAGGAAGAGGTGAAAGAGCGGCAGGAAGGTCGCAACGTGCTGGACGAGAAGGACGAGCGCGAGGAGAAGCAGAGGCAGCACCTCGCCAAAGCTGCACTTGAGCACGGTGTGGTGTCCGAGCATGTGCCCAGCGAGTACAGAATGATGAAACCCAGCAAAGGTGAGTGTGTGAGGTGTGGCGTGTGATGAAAGTGGCGGCAGCGGCGTGTGGGTGCAGTTGTTGCGAAAGAGGTGTGTGATCACTCACCCGCTCGTTTCCAAAAACCACCCCTCCACGCGCGCCTCACCGTCTACAGTGCTCAAACGCTGCACAGACGCAAGCATTGTGCGTCCAAGCAGCTCAAACAAGCAAAAGGGCAAATTCCTGCTGCTGCTGCCGGGTCGCTTTGCAGTGGGTGACAAGGAGGGCACTCTGGGCGAGCTCGAAGCGCTCGACACGCCCAACCCAGTGCTCTACATCGACTGGGATGTGGACGAGGCGGATGATCATAGCACTGAGAGCAAGACCGGAGACGAACCCGTCTCGGAGATGCAAGTGGAGTTTGTCGGAGGCACAACGAAACAGAAACGCAGACTCAAGCTGTTTGGGACAGTCATGGTGACCAAGAAACCCATGGTGTGCATGCGACCAGACGTCAACGGAAAGAGGGTGACGGTAACAGACACGTTTGAGCGCGTGGTTGTGTTTTCCGAGTACACTTGGGTGTTGGTCAGTCACGGCGTCGAGCACGAGGTCGACGAACAGCCAGACGGCTTTACGTTTGTGCCCACCATCCACGTCAAAGGAGGCGCCTCTTTCTACGACAACCCTGCCAAGAAGAAGAGCAAGAAGAGCACTACGGAGGAGGAGGACGACGACGACGACGATGAAGACGATGAAGACGACGACAAGGATGATGACGACGACGACAACGACGGTGATGACGATGATGATGATGATGACGATGATGATGATGACGAATGGAAATGAAGAAAGCAAACAGAGCCCGCTTGGAGCCAACGAAACGAAAAATGTTTGGCGGATCACTCGGCTCGCTGCTGATGGTCGGCGTGGTCGCGCTGTCTTCGCTCAACTCGCTCTTTGTGTACAATGCCAAGAACGAGAAGGGCGAGTTTGACTTTGACTCGACGACGCTGCCGCTGAACGTGGAGTTTCTCAAGCTGTGCCTGTCGGGCTTCTTCATGTGGAGGCAATACCAGGCCCGTGAGCCGTCCATCATGAACTACAAGTGGTCTGTGCTCGAGTCCCTCAAGTACATGGTGCCGGCCATCATCTACGCCATCAACAACAACATCGTGCTGGCCGCATTCCTCTACCTCAATCCGGTCTACCTCGTTCCCCTCAACAACTTCAAGATCATCTGGACCTGTCTGCTGTGGAAGCTGTTCTTCAAAAAGTCCATCGGCAAACTCAAGTGGGCCTCCCTCACCGTGCTCATCATCGGCTGTGTCATCTCGCAGATGGAGCCGTGCGCAGAGGTGCCAGAGGGCCCCGAAAGTTCGGTGACAGCCGACAACGCCGCTTCCTCGGCCAGCCATGGCACCGACGCGGCTGGCAGCGAGGAAACACGCTTCACCAAGCGTGTTCTCATGACACAGGGTCTCGAAACGCCCTCACAGGTGTGTCTACGGCACGCCGGTGGCCGCAAACTGGCGGCCACAAAACGCGCACAGAAGGCAGAGCCGCCCAAAGACACACGGTGGATCGGGGTGGCCTTGATGCTCACCGAGACCCTCCTCAGTGCCCTTGCCGGTGTGTACACAGAGGCACTGATGAAGAAGGGCGGCAATGATTCCATCCACGTGCAGAACTTCCAGCTGTACATGTACGGGGTGGTCATCACCCTCCTGTTCTGGCAGATCCAGGCCGGCTCGCATGCAGTGGAGCGCGCCAACCAGGGCTACTTCTCAGGGTACAACTTCTGGGCCGTGCTGTACATGGTCAACACGGCGTTTGGTGGCCTGCTGATCAGCGGTCTGCTCAAGTACGTGGACAACATCGCCAAAATCTTTTCGCAGAGCATCAGCATGGGTGTCGTCACCATCATGGGCGTGTTCTTCTTCAACCACTCGCTGAACATCTTCAACGTGCTGGGTTTGGGCAACATCTCTGTCTCGGTGTGGATGTACTACGTGGCTGCCGAACGCTTCATCGAGGCGGATCCTGCGGCATCCTCCTCCTCACCCAGTGCAGGGACGCCCACAACTGCATCGTCGTCCACGCCGTCGGCACACACGTCCACGCCTCGGGGCAAGGACAGTGAACGCGGAGGCCCCCTGGCGTTTGCCCTCGATGACAAGGATGCTTCTGCGTCGGCACAGCTTGACGAGGACGGTGCCAAGAATGTGTGACGATGGCAGCAGGAAGGAGAGAAGACAGAGAGGAGAGTGTGCAGGAGAGGCATTGGCGATGGAGAATGGAATCGCTGCGGGTCCCCCATCGGGAACATTCCAACCATGACGACGGGTGCCGGAGAACAGGGGGTCATGGTTGCGTCCCTACGGCCAGGAATGAAACGGGTGCACACGCGCGTGGTGGTTTTGGAAAAGGGCAGTGTACAGAACAAGCGCGGGGGAGTGATGCTTGTAGCGCTGGTCGCCGACGGCTCTGCCTGCGTCAACATGGTACTGTTTGACCAGTATGCCACAGAATTGCAGCCGGGAGATATTGTACACGTGAGCAACGGGTATACCTCGCTGCACAGATACCAGATGCATCTGTACTGCGGCCGTTATGGCGTGATCACACGGGTGAACAAGTAAGCGTCCCTTCCCCACTGCACACACCGCTCATTGACACACACTGACCCTGGCACCATCTTTGCATTGCACCACACAGGTTCTGCATGCTATTCAATGAGACTGTAAACATGAGCCACGTCTTCTGGGTGGCTCACCCGACCCTGGCGGGTGGCTTTGTACGTGCACGCCCCCTCTCCTGCGCGTATTCACTCTCCAAATGCTCATGGTGCACACACACATTCCCCTCCACGCACAGATCTTGTACGATGAGGCCATCAAAATGGGGATCCAGAACCCTCAGCTGGAGCAAGGGGAGTTTGGAGGCGGCGCGGTCAGGTCAGGCTCGCCAAGCGCAGGCGGCACACAAGCTGGTGCTCAATCAGCAGCGGCTCACAACATGCACAATCTGTCCATGTTGCGCACACACAGTCCGTACGGTGGCGAGCGTCGCGGGAACAGCCGCCGGGGGCGGGAAAGACAAGGAGGCGCTGGAAGGTGGCGAGGCGGAGGCACAGGCGAGGACGAGGAGGTGAACATGGAGATGGGACGGGGCAGAGGGGCCACACGTGGATACCCTTTTGCGCATCAGCATCAGCATGCGCATCAGCAACAACAGACGCGCAGGCGTGGCCAACATGGACATGGACGCGCTGCCTCGGGCGGCAGCCGGCGGGGCACAGGATGATGACGACTCCCTGAGCCAAGCCGACAGTGAATTGGATTATCATACAAACCAGGTGTTGCGCTTCCAGCAATTGGTGTTGGACAGCGTCGACCAGCAATTGCTCAACATCGAATCGCAGCTGGGTGCGTTGGTGACTCTCCGCCGTCCATCCAACCGTTGCGCCTCTTGCTTCCCGTTCCTGCTCACACACGCACGCGCACATCCACACGCGCAGACGACAAGCATGTCGAACTCAAAGAGAGCGAAAAGGCACGCCAGGAGGTTGGCGAAGCCCTGTACAGTGCCCAGCGCGAGCTGCGAAAGATCAAGACTCTGCTGGAGAAGAGGTGCGTCTCCTTGCTGCGCTTCCTCGCTCTCTCCACACCTGCACCCGCACCATCACTCCATTGCATCCATCCTCCACGAATTTCATGACCACCCTCCACCCTATCCATGCACCATGGTGTCCACACGGGCGTCGGTTGCGTGCGTAGGGACGCGTCAAGTTGCGCGTTTGGCAGCAGCCGCAACGAATCTCGGCCCCGGTGCCCGTCCTTTGCCCGCCTGCTGACACTGCAACGGACCACACACAAACACACACACAGCAAGGATGAAATCAACGCATTGACGCGTATCAACGACCAGCTGGCCATCGAAAACACAAAGTGGGCGGAGCAGATGGACAAGGTGTTGAAGGAGAAGAAGGAGAGCGACCGCTACCTAAAAATGGCCCAGGACGACCTCGTGCGAGTGCAGGACTCGCTGCTGCAAACCCGTCAGATCAATTTGGCATACGAGAACGAAATCAAGGTGCTGAAGCGACTGCTGGAGAAGCAGAATGGCGACGCAGAACAGGCCAAAGCCAACGAGAAACGGCGGCAGGACAACTCGACCCTGCTGAACCGCAAGCTGGCAGAGACAAAGACAGAAAACACAGCGTTGCAACAGGAGCTGTACGAGCAGAAGCAGGAGACACTTGCGGTGCAGCAGGCGCTGGACAAGATTGTGGCCGACCTGAACGACGTCTCGGCCACCAAAGAGTCCATTTTCAAGCAGTGGCAAGAGTCGTTGCAGGCCATGACGAAGCGTGACAGCGCCCTGCAGGCCACCGAAGAGGCCAGCCAGAAGCTGAAGCATGAGTTGACCATCGCACATGCGCGGGAAAAGAGTTTGCAGGAGGAGAATCTCCACCTGGACAGCGAGGTGAAGAAGCTCAACTACGACCTGACCGCACTGAAGAAGGAAAAACGCATCGCTGAAAACCAAACTGCACGACGAGGGCCAAAAGCAGATGACCATGGAGGCGGACGTGCTGTCGTTGCAAAAGGTCAACAAGAATGCCGAGGCCGAGGTCAAGCAGCTGGAACGGGCGAACAACACCCTGCGCGGTGAAAACAGCGATCTGACGCGACGTCTCGAGGCGGCACGCACCACGCTGAGTGAACTGGGCAAGAAGTACGATCTGTCGCAGAAGGAAGGCGAGATCTTTGAGGTGAGCATGGAACGGCACACACAAAAGATGTCCAGCGAGTACGAACGGGAGCGAAGGGACAAGAACGCACGCATTGCCGAGCTGGAGAACCAGAACAAGATGCGGTCGATTGAGCACCGTTCGCTGGAGCAGGAGCTGCTGACGGCGACCATGGAGAACGAGGTGTTGAACAACAACAGCAAGCGGTTGCAGGCCAAGAACGAGAAGCTGTGGAAGGAAATCTACAGTCTGACGGAGCAGGTGGTGCGCAAGGAGCATGACATCAACAAGCTGGCGGCGGCGGTGACAGAGCAACGCGAGCTGAGCATCAAACCGTTCAAGAACGCAATCGAAAAGCTGGAGCAGGAGCTGGAAACCAAGAACAGCGAGCTGAAGTACCTTCAGACGCTGTGGCTGCGCGACCAGCATCAGCTGACGCTGTCACGCGAAGCTGAGATGAAGAGCAAGGAAAAGGCGCTGCAGAGCGAGACGGAAAACGTGGTGGTCAACGGGATGGTGAACCGGGCCAACACCGATCTGAAAGCAAAGCAGAGCGAGTACGACGAGTTGTTGGTGACCAAGAACGAGATGCAACTGCAGCTGAGCAAGTACAGCCGTGAGTTGCAGCTGCAGAAGGAGCTGAACGTGGAGATGGAGGAGCGGCTGGAAGACACGCTGGCACGCATGCAGGAGCAGGCCATCGAACACAAGGACGAGCTGAACCGTATGCGTGACAGGCTGCAGTTGGAGCGAGCAAACGTGAAGGAGTTGAAAAAGACGCGGTCCAAGAGGGACAACAAGCACGACAAACTGGCACGGGAGCTGGAAGTGGCCAAGAGCATGCTGGAGGAGAAGCGTGTGGAGTGCCGCATGCTGGAGGAAAAGCTGAGCCACGCCAGTGTGGACAAGAGCAGTTCGGATCGCGAGTATCGCAACAGCAAAAAGGCGTTCAAGCAGTGGTCCAAGCAGTTGGAAGTGGCAGTTGGCAAGAACTTTGAGGAGCGGCGTCGCATGGTGAACGGATTCCGTGACGGCAAGCCTCGCAAAGCAAAGGCAGGCAACAACAACAGCAGCAGCAGTGCGCTGGCCATGTCCTCGGGTCGTTCAGACGCAGGGTCTGTGCGATCAAGCAGCCGTGCGAGCAGTGTGGAGCGTGTGTTGGCAGGCGACGAAGAGGTGCGCCTGGATGCATCGCTGAACCCGAGGCAGGTGTTGGGCAAGGGAGGCAAAGGGAAGGCGGGGGAGCCGGTGACAACGATGGCCACCACCACAACAATCACCAACAGCCCAACAACCACACAACGAGTTTGGGGAGCTGGGCGAAGGCGAGGAGAGCGGCAAGCTGGTGGAGTTTTTGACGCTGAAACTGCACAAGGCCAAGTCGCATGCGGCGCAGCTGAACAACGAGAACCTGAGGTTGAAACAGGCAAACGAGCAGATCAGCAACAAGTACATTGAGATGGAGGCACAGCTGCAAGAGGTTTCGCAGCAGCGGATGTTTATGCAACGGGAAATCCAGATGCTGCACTCGGACGTGATGGACCTGACGGCACGATGCATGCTGACGGAGAAGCTTTGTGCTTCGTTGGAGGTGCAGCTGAAGGAGCTGGACTCGTCGATGCCCATCAACTACGACGTGCCGGAACAGGTGGAGGCCACCCCGTTCCTACTGGCCACCTTTCAGCACCTCAAAACGGGCAACCACAACTATTCACAGCAACGGCTCATGGAACAGCTGGAGTTTTATCGATCGGGACCACCTGCAGGCTCGTCCATTATCCCCAGCAAGCCCTCGGGCATCATGGAGGTCATGGATGGCCGAGCCAGCAGTTCGCGCAGCTCACGTGTCAGCAGCCGAGCAAGCAGCCGAGCAAGTCGTGCCAGTCGAGCCAGCAGCAGAGCGAGCAGGAAATGAAAACGTGCTCATGAAACCAATCATTTGCTGCTGCTGGTGCCGTCACCATTGAGCACAGAGGCCAGGCGGGCACCGATGGTGAGCAGGTCATCTTCGCTCTTGGCATAGAGGAGACGGAACCATCCGGGCTCGTCGTGACTGTAGAACGAGCTGCCCGGGTTGATGTAGAGATGGGCGCTGTCGAGGATGCGTTCAAAGAGCGCCATTTCGGCGTCGACATCGTCGCCGTCCATCCATGCACGCAGGTCAATCCACACAAAGAAGCCCGCGGTGGCGGGAAGGAAGGGAATGTTGAGGGTGTCGAGCTGGGTGGTGATGGTGCTCCACGCGGCGGCAAGACGGCGGTTGTTCTCGGCGATGAGCGAGTCACGCCACTCGTGGTCACCCAAAGCGTGGACAAGCACCTCCTGCGTGTGCGATGACACCGACGTAAACAGGGTGAATGAGCTCAACACGCGCATGAGTGAGGCGTTTTGCGAGACTCCATAGCCGACTTTGAGGCCGTTGACAGCAAAGTCTTTGGCCAAACCCGTGGCAATGTGCACGTGGGGCGTCCACGTGTCGGTGGAGTCGTATGTTTGTGCAGCCACGTCGAGCATGGACACAAACGTGGTGTCGTTGTCCCACACGCTGTTGGCGTAGATCTCGTCGCTGACGACGTGCAGTCCTGCCTCGATGCCAAACTTGAGAAAGGCTTGCATCTCGTCAAAGGAGTAGGTGTACCCCAGCGGATTGTTGGGCTGGGTGATCAGCAGCATCTTTGTCCTTGCACGCTCCTCGTCACTCATGGACTCCCAGTGTGCCTTGAGATCGTCCGCAGTGGCCACAAAGCCTTTGTCGGAGCCAGCAAACACATTTTGGAAGCCGACGCCCTGGTAGCCGACGTCCATGTCAAAGCCGCCGTAGAACGGAGCCGGAATCAACACGTCGTCGCCACGTTCACACAACGCAAAGGTCATGAGGTTGACCACGGCCCCACAGCCGGTTGCTAAGAAGACACAGATGGGAAAAGTGCAATGTGGGCAATGGATGTCAGATGGAGGGTGCACGCAAGTGAGGAGTTGGACGGAATGTCAACGACGAACCACGTACCGGCAGCAACGTGGTCGATGGTCAGGCCAATCTTGTCGGCGTGCTCCAGGTTGCGTGTGTACAGATCGAGGAGCGCCTGTCGGAATTGGTTGGTGCCGTGGGCAGGCACATACTTCAAGTGGTCCGGAAGGATTTCCTTGGCAGCCCCCTCCTGCAACTTGGGTCCAATGAGGTCGTGGATGATTTCGTTCTCGGCGGTGCCCGCGTTGATATACCCGTCTGGGTTGCTCTTTGCATCATACGGGCTCTCTTTGCACTTGAGGAAAGCCTTGAAGAGCAGGGAGTCGCCGAGGACACTGGATGCGCGTTCGCTGATGGACATGGTTGGTATGTGTGATACGTGGGATACAAGACTGGGACGAGAACAATCCAGTTGGCTTGGGTCTGGGAATGGTTTGGGTTTTGTCGACGTGCGCGAGCACAGGCACGGAAACAACAAACAACAATGTGGGTTGCACGAGCGAGAGAGGGAGAGTGTGAGCGATCGAGCAAGTGAATGTTATGGAAGTACTGACTCTGTCTGCGTGTCTGTGTGGCTGCTGCTGCACACGGGTTGGTCTGGATTCGACCGGCTGGTTCGTTCACGAAAAACCAACAGGGTTCAGCGTGTTACCTACCGCCGCCGCACTTCGTACCGCACCAAGTCCAACAAGGGCCGCATGTAAGTGAAGAGGAGAGACACGGATGTCTCTGTGTGTGTGTGTGTGTGTGTCACCGGATGGGTGTGCAAGAGAGAAGGAGGAGGAGGAGGAGGAGGAGGCGTTGGGAGGAGGCAAAGCGGGAAAGGGGACGGGGTTTGCAGGCGGGCGTGTGGAGGCGGAGGGAGTCCCAGGGACAAGGATGGGCATGAAGAGATGGCACGGTGGATGGGGGAGATGATGAATGGACACAGGGAGGGGATTGGGATGTGTGGGAAGGGGAACGGGGCGGGAGATGGGGCTGGGGCGAAAATGCAGCGGTGGAGAATGGGAGGTAGAGAGGGCTGACACGGGAATGGGACATCCACAGGGTCAAGACGCCCGGAGGCAAGCTGACTCTGCAGTACACGGAGAAGAAGGCATCGCCGCACAACTGCGCCGAGTGCCCGCAGGTGCTGGGAGGGGTGAGTTTTGCGAGAGGCAGGGATTTGCATGCGAGGGGAGCGGCGGAGGCGTGTGGAGGAGGGCAGAGAGGGGAAGGAGGGATGGAAAGGGATGTGCATGTGTGGAGGAGGGTGGGAAAGGATGCATGGGAGGCAGGTGCAATGAGGAAGTAGATTCCCCTTCGCAAGTAATGGGCAGGTGTGTGTGCGCGTTTGGCTCTGAAAGGCGGCTGAGCAAAGCACAGAGCAAGACCCGCTGTTGCGGATGCTGTGTGCTTGTTCAGTGGCTGGTCACGGGCACATGCTACCGCCATTGTGGTCGAAGAAAAGTCTGTGGCCGTGTGTAAACAGCGCGCGGCCCTGAGCACGTGCCGCATTTTGCCGTGAGCAGAAGCGCAGATGGGGGAGGGGTGCGGGGGGGGGACGCAGAGGGGGGAATTGATGAGAAAGGTGGAGGTTGTTGGGGAAGGGAGGAAACTGACGCAGAATGGGAACGATGGATGTATGGACACACACACACACACACACAACGTCAACAACAGATCCCGCGCCTTCGACCCCGTCAGTACAGCCGCCTGAGCAAGCGACAGAAGACGGTGAACCGCGCGTACGGTGGCAACCTGTGCTCGACGTGCGTGCGCAACCGTGTGGTGCGTGCTTTCCTGATTGAGGAGCAGAGGATTGTCAAGGCTGTGCTCAAGGTGCAGGCTGCCAAGGCTGCCAAGAAGGCCAAGAAGACCGGCAAGAAGGGCGGCAAGAAGTGAGCTCTTTCTCGTCACACACAACCTGCACATTTGAATCCACACCCGCAATGAACTCTTCCAATGTTGGGACCTCTGCTCCTTTGTCTTTTTGGGGTTGGCAGGGCCAGCCAGCGCAGCGGGAGCCAGAAGAAGAGAGACGATGAAGGTGCCGTCGTGCTGGCAGGCCGTGGGCATGGTGGTGGTTGCGTTGGGGATGCTGCACGTGTTTCTGAGCACATGTACAGAGACCACGCTGGAGGTACACTGCAGTGGGGCCGCGTTCCAGGCAGACGGGGCGGGCAAAGGCAGCTGCGTGGTGCAACGTCATCTGTTGCTCTCGGCGCTGCTGCCTGGCAACGGCACCAAATGGCGTCTGATGGAACTGGGCAGCGGCAGGCTGAGTGGTACATGGAAGGCAGGTGTGCTTGTGCATGGGGTGTACGAATCGCCGACGGGGGTGCAGTACGAGGGCGGCTTTGCAGCAATGCGCTTTCACGGCGCCGGGGTGCTGCGAAGTAGCGAAGCCACACACGCGCCACCTTTGGCGGAGAGCTGCTGGAAATTGGCACCCTGGAAGCAGAGTGGGCCCAAGGGCGCCTGGAGGAGAACAAGGCCATTCGATACACTCATCCAGTGCTGGGGGCGCAGCTGGAGGCGCAGGCCGGGGCAAACAACACGCTGGCCGGCCGTGTACACATCCGCGTGTGGGAAACAAATCACACATACACCGGACGGGTGTACAACACCCTTGTGGACGGCAACGGCTGGTTCGAGCTGCCCTGGGACGGCCAGAGTGCGCTGGGGCCGCAGCGTCAAGGCGGACGTCCGGCAAACGCCGACCGGATGCGGCTGGATGTCCATTGGCACCAGGAACGGGACGCACAGACGGGAAGCATCAAGCTGGGCAATGTGACGTGGAATGGCATGCTGTTTGACTTTGCTGGAAACGTCAATGTCAGCGACACAGACGTGACGGCGTACCAACAGGCGCAGCGGGCACAGGCACAAGCGCCGAGCGGCCAGGGAAAGGAAGGTGCCACAGAGGGACGCAAGCCGCTGAAGGACATGAAGCCATTGCCTCCTTTGGCGTCCATGGACGAGGTGCTGAAGCACGAAATGTTTGCACAGGAGGCAGGAAAGGGGAGAAACCAAGGGCGAGGAGGCGGAGGCGGAGCACGAGGGCAAGGCGAGAGCCAAGGCGAGCCAGGAGGAAGCAAGCAAGGAACAGGCACGACAGGCACTGCAGGACAAGGCCAAACAGAGAGAGGAATTGTTCCATTTGTGCTATGCCACCAATCGGGCGTTGATTCGCTTCCGTGCGCAGGTGCCACACAACATCCAGCTGTTACAGGACGAGCTGCAGCACATCACTGCGCTGGCCACGTGAAACGAGTGAGAAAGTAGGAGAGGGGGAGGTCGCTGCATCACGCAGACGAGGAGGAGGGCAGAAGAGGAGGAGGAGGACATGAAGGATGCGTACAGCGTGCCAAACTTTTCCTTGGCTTGCTCACACCAGTCCTTTTGCTCCTGGGCATTGTCGCCCAGACTGCGATAGTGATCCACCCACCATGAGACGAAGCGTTTGGCCTGTTCGGCCCATTCCTGGTGGTGTTCGTCGCATCCGTCAACCCAGCGCAACTCCTTCATGCCCTTGTTGCAGCGTGTGTGTGCCTTTTCCAACGCCTCTGTCAGCGTGCTCATGTCCGATCCCTTTACGTTCTTTCCTCGCTTGAACGGCGACCCACGGATCTTGCCAGCACGCATGCGATCCACAATGCCACTCCACAGGATCTGCCGTGTGCGTCGTGCAATCACGTAGAAGGCCGTCTTGACCTTGAAGAGACCGATCACCTCCTGGTCTGCGTTCTGAAAGTAAATGACGGCGCCTTCGTTGTCGGTGGCCCCACGCACCTCTTCCATGCGCTCGTCCAGCTGGCCAATCGGGTACAGGTCGCACGGCACCCGCGGCAGTTTGTACGTGTCAAACAGCGCAAATGCCGCCTCTTGGTCGATGGGTACGCCGTATGCGTCAAGCACAGCCACAAACTCGGCAAAGTCCTCGTCGATGGGAAACAGATGCTCGTGGGTGGCGCTGTTGTGCTCAAACATCCACGTGTACCGGTTGTCGGCGCCCACGTTGGCCAGCTCGAGAATTTGGTCTTGCGTAAGCACGCTGTTGAGGTGGCGGTGCACCCAGTGGACAATGCGAGGCCCAGGCACAGCCTTGTCCACCTCTGGGTAGACCTCCACGGGGTCGACGCCGTTCACCCAGGCCATGGCTGTGTTCTTGGAGCCGGCAAACCAGATGAGGTGGTCAAACACGCGATGAACGGCCATTTTGGCGTTCTCGCCGTTGCTTTTCTTGGTGACAGCAAAGGTGACGGCGTCGTCCTTTGTGTTGGAGCCGAAAAAGAAGGAGTCGTGTGCATCTGCGGCGCCGGACTGTTCGTCTTCGTCGCCTGCGTTGAAGCCTGTGAACTTGCGGAAGCCACGGACGACAACCACCTGTTTCTTGCCACTCTGGGTGTCCTCAAACGTAAAGTGGTGGTAGCCACGAGGCACATAGTTGCGGCACAGGGCCGAAATGGTGTAGAGACCGTCGTCCGAGACCCCTTTGGCCACGTCTGCATACTTGCTGCCCGTCTTGCCACGCAACCATGAGCGCAAACGATTGATGTTGAGCATACCACGCACCTGAGTGCCTGTAATGCCTGCAGGAAGCGCTGCGGAGGGCACTTCGGTACGGGACACCTTGACAAACTCGTGGCGTTCGATGATCTCCAACACAGCAGCCTCGCGTGCCTCCCAGTCCCCATTGCCCTCTGCCTCTTCGGCAGCCTTGACCCATTTGGCCAGTCCGCGCTCAATGGGCAGCAGCTCGATGGAAACGCCGTTTTCTGATGACGACGACGACGAGGCGCCGGCCTGCTCCTCCTCGTCCTTCTCCAGCGCAGCCTGTTCGGCGTGAAAGTCAAACTCTTCGGAATCTAATGGGATGTGAGTGTGCGGAGAGCACATGGCGGGGCGGGATGGGGCAGCCTGTCATGTCATGTGTCGCTTACTCTTGCTGCCAGCCTTGCTCTTTGTGGACATTGTGTGTTGCGTGTTTTCCGATGGGCTGTGCCGCGCATGTGGGTCCTCGTTCTGGAATGACTTTTGCCACCGTTCACGGACGGGCATCAAGACGGATGGAAGCAATGGAGCAGACAAGCATGGGAAAGCAAGAGGTTCAATAGATTCCGCCGCCTTCGTTGCGGTACACACTGACAGCCTCCTGTGGTGGGGTGGGGTGATGGGAATGGGGCAAGGTGGAACAGCGGTACACGGGTTGGAGAACGAGCCCAGGGGTTGGGTTGACAGGGTTGACATACGAGAGAGAGAGAGGGGGGTGGAAGTGTTTGTCAGCAACTTTGTACGCCGCAAGCATAAAAACACAGACTCTGCACAGCCACGCTTACACTAAAGTTCTTGCGGAGGAGGTCAGTTTCAAACTTGAGGTCGCCGAGGCAGTCGAGGAGGACTTCCTCGGGTGTTTTTGTGTCGGTGGTCTGGATCTTCAAGACAATCGTATGCTCGTACGGGTGCGGGTTCTTGTATCCGGCAAACAGCACGTCGGGATAATTTAGGAGCTGCCTGTGGACGAGCGGTGCGTGTGGGTGTGGGCACGCATGGGTGTCAGCCTGTGGCTGCAGGTGTGGAATTCTCCTCGCGCTGCCTCCGTCGCTCACGTACATGCGCAGCAGGTTGCCGATGGTGTGATCCTCCAGCCGAATGGTAAAAGTGCCTGCGTTCGGGATCTTGGTGTCCTTCTCATACTCCACTCTGTGTGTGCATGGTGTCCATGTGTGCGTGTGTGTGAGCGTCACGGCAGCAAAGCGCCAAAACGCATCGCGAGTCTCTCTCGAGCACACACGGGGCCGCGTTTTGGGCCAACGTACTTTGCCTGCGCGTCCGGCAGATGGATCAGCTCGAAGCGCTCGGGCAAGTTTGTCCTGTGCATGGTCGTACGGCGTATGGACGTCGTGTGATGTGTGAGTGTGTGGGAGGAAACGTCGACAAGAGGGGCAAGCGCTTCTTCGTACATTCTTCGTTCTGTGTGTTGCATCCACACGCGCAACGCTCTCATCCCACACGTTGCCTCTTTGACTGACGACGCAGCCCATACGGGTGCGAGCCATCCTCATCGTCGTCCTCATTGTCGTCATCTTCACCCTCGTCGTCCTCTTCCTCCTCTTCCTCCTCTTCCTCCTCCTCCTCCTCCTCCTCCTCATCCTCATCCTCGTACCCGCGCGGGCGTTTGCGCTGAGCCCGCTCCTCCTCGTCCTCGTCCTCGTCCTCCTCTTCTTCGTTCTTGCTCTCATTGTCGCCGTCGTCGCCGGGTGTGGAAGGACTGCCGTCGTCGACAAACACCCTGTAGGGCCTCCTGCTTGGCACACGAATCCTGCCTGTGCTCTCCACGGGCTTCACCAGCGCAGTGCCCGGACGCGCCATACACGAGAGGCCGTCTTTCGACGACTCATCGACCCTCCAGAAGCCATCGATGTCCACTGCGTTTGGGTTCATGGGCGACACAAGACACGCGCAGAAGCCCAGGGCGGGAAGGTACTCCATGCAGAAGCGGCCAAAGTCCTCCTGAGAGTGGATGTGCAACACGTATGCCACTTCATCCTTGTTTCGCATGATGACGCCCGAGTGGCCGTCGTTGTCCAGGTTGACCAGGTCCGGAACGGCCGTGTCGCTGAGCACCGAGCGCTTTTTGCGGTCGTCCTTTTGCAGCATCTCCTCCTGGTAGGCGAGGGTGAGAAGAACCGCACGCGCCAGTCCAGCCCACGACGACGCCATTTCGATCACTTGCGTCGTGCTCATGCTGGAGTCGTTTGTTTCCGACACGTGTGTGTGGTTCAACCGAATTGTAGCCCGCAGCGTCGTTGTTTGCCCGTGCACCACTGCGTATTCCATCGCCGCCTCCGGTGCAGGAGGCAGTGAGTTGCCAAACGGGCGTCTTCGTACGGATGTGTACGGCTGCTGGCCCGCAGGCAACTGCACCGGGTCCAGTCTGCCTTGCCACAATACTTGCGACATTGTCTCCTCGTTTCGTTTCGTTTGCGTTTGTTGCTGATTGATCAGCCGGGGAAATGCAGACGTGCTAATATGCTAATAAAGATAAAGTACAATGGAGGTGGACGTCGCAACACACACGCACACACACACTCTCCTCTCGGGTTTCCGCTGCTACCCCTTGCGCAATCGGAACCCGCGCCGCTTCCGTGGAGACATGTGCTGCACATGCGCAAACACTTCTGCCACCTCTTTGGCACTTTTGACCCCAAAGCCTTCCACCTTGCGGATTTGCTCTTCAGTGGCACCAGACAACGTGCTGATGGTGCGAAAGTGCCGCAGCAACGCCACAGCTCGTTTCTGGTTGAGCTTGGGGCACAAGGAACGCACCATGCGCACCATGCTCGCGTCTGTGTTTGTTGTGCGAGGCATCATCCTTTCGGGCGACTTGCCTTTGCGGTTGGCCACCTTGACCACGGTTTGCAACATCTCTCCAGCTTCGCGCACATTGCTCACCGCCGCACACTTGAGTCCAAAGCCCAGGGCGTGGTTTTGCAACCGATAGAACGACTTGGAGCTCTGTTTGGGGCGCACAAACAGACAGAGAACACGCTCAAAGCGCGACGCCTGCTCAAAGCGCGCGTCGAACGACGAAAGCTCCTTGCTCTGTGCCACCTCGTCCACAATCAACACGCCCACCCTACTGCCCACTTGTGCATCCAACGGTGGGATCTCCGCACACATATACTCTGCACACAAGCAGACGACCAGAAAGTGTGTCAGCGCCCTGGCTTCCGATTCTCGGGAACCGCTTGATCACTCAGCTCACTCACCGCCGGCGAATTTGCCCAGCAGTTTGGCCATGGCTCTGCTCAATATCAACGTGTGCTTATTGCTGGACGACGACGACGATGACGATGACGAGGAGGATGTGCTTTGCGGTGTGCGTCTGCTCATTTCTTCTTCTTCAGCTTGTACGCACCTGCGCTCGTCATGCTCAGCTTCTCCTCCATCACCATGTTGTTCAGCAGCACCTTCAGCTCCGCCGTGCTCTTGTCGTACGTGCCTTCCGTCACAAACATCTTGAGCATGTTGTGGATTTTGTCCACAGGCAGCGAGGGGAAGTTGGCAAGCATTCCCAGCACAAACTGCTCATACACACGCAGATCTTCCGCCTCCTGCGCCTCTGCCGAGCTCACTGCCACCTCCTCCTCATAGCGCACTTGGCCCGCACCCTCCTCTGCCTGTTCAAGCAACACCCACGTGTCTGTCTGCGTCTGCTTCACCACCCCGTGGTTTGCCCAGAAGCCCAGCTTGCGTCGCACCTCCTCCTCTCCCATGTGCATCGCCTCTGCCAACGCTTGCGTCGTCCACGTGCCTTCCTCCCCAAAGTACATCATGATGCTCGCCTGCGCTGGCGTCACGCTCAACTCCAGCGTCCTGTCTTCAAACTCGAGTTCCAGCTCCACCACACCCATGCTTGCCATCCACTGCAACTTCCGCGGTGTCTTGAGGGTGTAGTATTCCTCCCCATACCGTTCCATCTCCTTTGCCACCGCAGGCGGCGGCACCATCTCCTCTTCAACAATCGTTGGCCAGAACAGCTTCGACACAATTGTTGCCGTCAGCGGCACCTGCACCTCTTCACCATCCTCCTCCTCCTCCGCCTCCTCTTGCTCCTTCGACACCTGCGCTTTGTCTGCTGCCCCGACACTTGTGCTCGTGCTGGAGGAGGAGGAGGACGACGACGACGACGACGATGCCTCTGCGGAGGCGGCGCCCTCGCCCCGTGGTCGCTTGCTGCGCGACTGTTCGCCTGCGCTGGGCTGCACACTCTTGAACATGCGGTCGATGGAGATGGTGGGTCGCATCCGTGGGTCGTAGCTGCCTTCGTCCTCGCTACTGTACTCTGGGCTGCTGCTGCCCCCACTGCTCGAGTCACCACTGCTGCCTGTGCTCTGTGTGCGTCCCCTGGCCATGGACAAGGACAAGGGATGGCCCATGCGCTGCTGCCGTTCCTTGCGCTTCTCCTTCTCTTCCGCCTCCCGTATCTTGGCCACCCTGCGTGCCTCTTGCACACGCGTCCACACACGCTTGCTGTCCTTCAGATCCCGCAGCATGATTTCGCAGTTGCGAAACACATCCTCGCCAAATCGTCGCTTCAGCATCTCCTGCATGCGCTGCTCCTTGCCCGTGTCGAAATCGGTGATCTCCAGCAATTTGTCCGCCAGCATCATGCGGTACTCGTTCACAAACACCTCTTTGCTCCCGTAGATGCTGTTCATCGTGTTCAGGATGTCCGTGCCTTCTGCGCCGCCGCCGCCGCCGTGCAGCTGTTCCATCGAGCCCGCTTCCATGTCCACTGCGCCGGGCACCCACCGCATGGGGTCTCCCGACTCTGCCGCTGCCTCTCCGTCTTCAATGATATCTCCCGCACGCCCCAACTCCTTGTACAGCTCTCCCGTCTCCTCCGTCATGCTTGTCACAATGCACCGTATCGTGTCGCTCCTGCCGGCCAGATACTGCTTCACCGGCTCACTAACCACGTCTGCTGCCATGCCGGTTGGATCCAGGATGGCCAGTACCTTGATGGCGTTGATGAACGTGCTCAGCAGCACCGGTGTGTTTGCACCCGCCACCAGCAACCGTTGTTGGAAACGACGTGCGCAGCTGTTCCGCAAGCGCACGCTGCTGTTTCGTTTCGTACAGACACGTGCGCAGGTTGCGGATGGCTTCCATCGAGTCGGGAAAGTCCACAATGATGTCAAAGATCTCGCCGATGCGCAGGTCTGCCATGCGTTCGTGCAGGAAAAACTGCATCCGTGTGTGCCACTGTTCAAACAGCCCATGCGCACGCTCCCGTCCCAACGGACGCACCGCCTCCGAGAACCAGCGCATCAGCACCTGATTCAGCCAATTCACTGCAATCTGCAAACACGGCTCGTCATACGTGCCCGTGCACTCCTTCACCACGTGCCGCTCGATACGCTCGTACATCACCTCGCTGTACACCTCTTCAGCCCACCCCAACATCTGCATCTTGGCCAACGCCGTCGCCATCCCTCCCACCTGCTCCTCCAGGTACTGCTGCGACCTTCGATGAGCCTCCACCTCCTCCTCGTCCCGATCCGAATCCGACGCCTCCACGTCGTCGCTGTCCGATTCCTCCTCCACACTGTGTTCTCCAATGTACATGCGTGCAAAGCGGTCAAAGTGATGACGCATGAGCACACTCACCAGCTCTGCAAAGTACCCTGGCTCGCTGTTGTTCAACGCCGCCGACCAGATCGTACCCAAATCAGTCCATTCGCCCTCCATGTGTCCCTGGTGTTTGCTCACAAGCTCCACCACTGCCTTGCACCGCTCCCATTGGCCTTCCACTTCTTCTGCTGTTTCCACTAGGGCCGCTTGCACTGCCCGCATCCTTGCTTCGTGTGCTGCCACTTCCTCGTCCTCCTCCTCCTCCTCCTCTGCGTCCTCTGCCTTTTCATCATCCCCTTCATCCTCCTCATCACTGTCGCTGTCGCTGTCCTCCTCCTTCTCGTCCAGCTCCGCCTGCTTCGCTGCCAACTCTGTGCACTCGGTCTCAAACTCGCCAAAGCGGCGCCAAAACCCGCCAAACACCGTCTGCCGCACGTACGCGCTCACCTGCGCCTGCACACGCGTGCGCACCAGAGTGTATGTTGTCCATTCGGCACTCACTCGTTCAACGTGATCTGCAACCTCCTTGTTCTCCCCTGTGGGTCCATCGCACGAGTCAGCGCGCCAAAACCCCGCGTGCGGATCAACCCCAACGCCCGCCCCGGCTCGCCACACACACTCACACACACACACTCACCCAATTTGCGGATTTCCTCCGCGTCCATCTCCTGCCACGATGCTATCGCCTCCAGCACGCCCTTGACTGCAGTGCCCGCCATGTCAGCTTGTCAGCTTGTTTCGCTGGAGACGTCTGCGCGCGACAAGGACAGCCAGCCAGCACAGCCAGCCAGCACACACACCACAATGCAATGTGACCATGTTTGTACACGCATTCACACACTCTCGCATGCAATGCAAACGTGGATTCGCTCTGTGCGCTGTCAGAAACAATCAAATGAGCGCAATCTTCAACAAACTCAAGAAGATGACCAGCAAAGAGGTGGCCAAGGGCCGCGTGGTGTTTGAGGACGACCGCCACACGGCCACACTGGCCCTAGGGTGATTCTGGAACCCCGAACCTGCGTTTGCGTCCAAGAAGGGAGTCATTGTGACGCGCGTCGGCTATTCGGGGGGACTCAAGGAGAACCCGACCTACCACAGCATCGGAGACCACACCGAAACCATCCAACTGGAGTATGACCCGGAGCAGATCAGCTACGAGGATCTCCTCGTCGTCTTTTTCAGCCTCCACTCGCCATTCCGCCGAGCCTACTCCGTCCAGTACCGCTCGGCGATCTTTTATCACAACGACGAGCAAAAGGCCACCGCAGAAAAGGTCATTGCCACGCTGGAAAAGAAGCAAGGCCGCAGTGTGTACACCGACCTGGAAGAGGTGCGTTTCCACAGCCGTTTTCCTTGTTGCTCCAGGTCGCCGACGGAAGATCCCACTCACCCACCCTTCCCCCCGCACGCACAGGCCGGCACCTTTTGGATTGCCGAAGACTATCACCAGAAGTACATGCTACGGTCTCAACGTGCTGTGTTCACCTCACTTGGCCTGACCGCCGAGGAAGTGATCAGCAGCCCGCTGGCTGCCAAACTCAACGCCTTTGCCGCCGGCTACGGCTCGGCAGAGGACTTTTACCAAGTCGAGAAGGACTTTGACCTCGACTTGGACTCCAGCGTGCGCGACAAGGTGCTCAAGAACATCACCTACAGCTCGCGCCGCTGAATCGCCCCGACGACTCATGGTCATCCAAACCCAGGGAAAGCCTGCCTGTGAACTCCCGTTCGCGCAGGACTGGGCTGGACAACACGACGCCGCACTGCACTGCCACACACACACCCGCAACCGTGCCACACACAAATGACACCCGCAGTGCCAAAAGCCCGATTGATTGTCGACATCCCCGTGTGGAGACAAATGAGACTCGAGTGCGCAAACAAAAGCAATTTACTTCTTGCCGCCCTTCTTGCCGGTCTTCTTGGCCTTCTTGGCAGCCTTGGCAGCCTGCACCTTGAGCACAGCCTTGACAATCCTCTGCTCCTCAATCAGGAAAGCACGCACCACACGGTTGCGCACGCACGTCGAGCACAGGTTGCCACCGTACGCGCGGTTCACCGTCTTCTGTCGCTTGCTCAGGCGGCTGTACTGACGGGGTCGAAGGCGCGGGATCTGTTGTTGACGTTGTGTGTGTGTGTGTGTGTGTCCATACATCCATCGTTCCCATTCTGCGTCAGTTTCCTCCCTTCCCCAACAACCTCCACCTTTCTCATCAATTCCCCCCTCTGCGGGCCCCCTCCCCCATCTGCGCTTCTGCACACGGCAAAATGCGGCACGTGCTCAGGGCCGCGCGCTGTTTACACACGGCCACAGACTTTTCTTCGACCACAATGGCGGTAGCATGTGCCCGTGACCAGCCACTGAACAAGCACACAGCATCCGCAACAGCGGGTCTTGCTCTGTGCTTTGCTCAGCCGCCTTTCAAAGCCAAACGCGCACACACACACCTGCCCATTACTTGCGAAGGGGAATCTACTTCCTCATTGCACCTGCCTCCCATGCATCCTTTCCCACCCTCCTCCACACATGCACATCCCTTTCCATCCCTCCTTCCCCTCTCTGCCCTCCTCCACACGCCTCCGCCGCTCCCCTCGCATGCAAATCCCTGCCTCCCGCAAAACTCACCCCTCCCAGCACCTGCGGGCACTCGGCGCAGTTGTGCGGCGATGCCTTCTTCTCCGTGTACTGCAGAGTCAGCTTGCCTCCGGGCGTCTTGACCCTGTGGATGTCCCATTCCCGTGTCAGCCCTCTCTACCTCCCATTCTCCACCGCTGCATTTTCGCCCCAGCCCCATCTCCCGCCCCGTTCCCCTTCCCACACATCCCAATCCCCTCCCTGTGTCCATTCATCATCTCCCCCATCCACCGTGCCATCTCTTCATGCCCATCCTTGTCCCTGGGACTCCCTCTCGCCTCCACACGCCCGCCTGCAAACCCCGTCCCCTTTCCCGCTTTGCCTCCAACGCCTCCTCCTCCTCCTCCTCCTTCTCTCTTGCACACCCATCCGGTGACACACACACACACACACACAGACATCCGTGTCTCTCCTCTTCACTTACATGCGGCCCTTGTTGGACTTGGTGCGGTACGAAGTGCGGCGGCGGTAGGTAACACGCTGAACCCTGTTGGTTTTTCGTGAACGAACCAGCCGGTCGAATCCAGACCAACCCGTGTGCAGCAGCAGTCACACAGACATGCAGACAGAGTCAGTACTTCCATAACATTCACTTGCTCGATCGCTCACACTCTCCCTCTCTCACTCGTGCAACCCACATTGTTGTTTGTTGTTTCCGTGCCTGTGCTCGCGCACCTCGACAAAACCCATCGAAACTGGTCTCCAGTTCATTCGGCATCGCTGTCACCGTCGCTGTCCCACTCGCCCTCCTCCTCATCATCACTCTCCTCCTCGTCGCTGTCTCCTTCATCGTCCGAGGAGGAAAACTCGTCCTCCTCGCCCTCCTCGTAGCTGATCCTCGGCGCGTCGTTGAGTGCAGAGGCAGCCTCGTCGTCCTCCAGCTTCTGACGCAGCGAAATCTGCGACATGACCAGGTCCATGCGTCCGCTGAGTCGCAGCAGCTTCTTGAACACGGCCAGGCGCGAGTCTACGGTTTGGTACAGGCCCGACAGGTGTTGGACGAGGTTGGGCACCGTCATGAGGTAGGCCGTGTGTTGCACAAGAACGGCACGAATCCAGCGCGTGAGCACCATCGCCCGGTTGGGACGAGACTGCAGTCGCATGATGACCTGCGTCAGGAACGGCAGCACGTACTCGTTCGGCAGCCGCTCCACCGTGTTTACAATCACCTTTTCGTCTGCAATCGACAGACAGTACTCCAGCAGATGTGTGTCTTCACTCTTCAGCGCCTGCTGCAACACAGCACGAAGCGAGTCTGCCTTGGGTGGGCCTCGCCCGCTGCCCAGCTCCACCTGCACCTTGCGTGCTGCCTTGGCCACGCTATCCGCCTCCACATCCTCCTCTGCGTCGTCTCCGCCAATGCTGTCGCCCACCAAATCCAACAGCTCCAGCTGTTCGCCCATTGTGTGTTCGTCCTCGTCCGAGTCACTGTCCCCGCCTGCGTTCCTGCCCCGCTTCTTGGCCGTTCCGTCCTGCATGCTCACCACGCCGGCGTCGCCTGCACCCAACACCGTCACCCTGTCCGACGCAGGGTTGTTGCGTGTGTTGCCCGATGACGATGAAGACGAAGAGGACGAGGATGACGACATGGCTGCTGCCGACGACTCAACACGTGCCTCGTCCTGTGCAATCAGTGCCAACTGCGTGTCCTTCAGTGCAGGCAGACTGATCTTGGTCTGCCACTTGCCCTTGCGCGTGTACGCCACCGTCTCAAACACCGGGTGCACAAACGAACCGCGTGCCACCATCACGGTGCCCGCCTTGTTGAACGCCGCCGCAAAGATGCGCTGGTACCGCTGTTTGCTCAGCAATGCGTTGGATGCCTCTGCCTCTGCTGCTGCCGACGACCCTGCCGCCGTGCCCACGCTCACACGCACGCTCTTGCCGTTGGCCCGGCTGCCGTCCAACTCCATCGCGTCCTCGTCGTCACCGCCCGCCGTCGACGACGCCTCCGACGCACTGCTCGGCGTCAACACACACCTGCGGAACCCCTTGCCTGCCTTTGCACGTTCCATCTGCGTCTGCGTGGCACGAAACACCGTGGCCGAGCCGCTCGTCGTGCACACCAGCAACGTGTACTCCTTCTCTCCTCCCTCCTCCTCCTCCTCTTCATCCTCTCCAACCCCACCCGCCGACGTCTTGCTGGCATCGTGTGCTGAAAACGCCAAACGCACAGCCGCACTGTCCATGGCAATGGCCTGGCGTGCAGGCGCACGTTCCTGCGATTCTTCAGGCTGGGCGTTCTCCTCCTCGTCCGCCTCCTCGTCCGGCACATCCACCTGCCAAATATTCACATAGCGGTCGCCGTCACGCGCTGCCGTGGCAAACCAGGCGCCGTCGGGGCTAAACTGGATGCTGGACACTGTCGTGGAATGGCCCGTGAACTTTTGCACCGCGACCCCGCTTGCCCAGTGCCACAGCTTCAACGTGCTCGCCGCACTCACCACGTACCTCCCATTCGGGTGCACTGCAATGCTGCTCACCGGCCGCTTGTGCGCTCCCGAGATCGATCTGTGCCCACGTGTGCGTCGTCGCCCTCTTTGAGTGAGCTGGGTCGCCCGGACTTGGCCTCCTCGCATGCACGCCCCGGCCCGGAAATCCGTCTCCAGCTTTGCCGCCCCTGCACACGCCTTTCCGCAACTTACGTCACCACACGCGTCTTGCTCACGTTCCACTCGATGATGCGCTTGTCTGAGCTGCACGAAAACAGCCGGTTGCTGTCTGTGGGCGAGAACACCAGCTGGTTCACACGTCCTCGGTGTCCACCCTTGCTGCCCTTGCCAAGCTGCGCCACCACTTCCCCACTGCGCACATCGCACATCAGAATCGTTCCACTCTGCGTGCCCACAGCCAGCACGCTCGGCTCACGCTTGCTTGCGCTCTTGGACCCCTGTTGCGTCGTCACATGTGGCACCCCCCGAGTCGTGTCAGGAATGCGTCGTCCCGATTTCGAGCGGACTGCCGTGCATCAACCACGCAAGGCTTCCCCTACGCCCGTAGAGCACATCACACGCGCACACACGACGCCCGTGGAACACCGCCCATGCCATCCCCACTTACCGAAGATGAGTAGCCCCATGCCAGACAGGTAAAGACGTCCGAAGCCTGCATGTCTGTGGCCAGCTCGCGACGCAGTTCGCTGTTCAACGTGTCCCACACCTTGATGCGATTGTCGGTGGTCAACACCGCCAACAAGCCACACTGTGCGTCAAACGCTACCCGCATCCTCGTGTGTGTTGTATGTGTGTGTGTTGGTGGAAGGGGGGCTGGCCCCAGGGTCGCAAGCGCAGTCACGCCCAACGAATTTCCCGCCTGAGAAGCATGACGACATTGCGTGTGAGCAAGTCGCTGAGCAGCAGCCGCGGCATGGCTGCTGTGTTGGCTGTGGTCATGTGCACTGCGTGTGCAATGTCCGCCCTGGCGCATTCCGACGCCCTGGTGATGCCTGAGCCCGAGGTCAACCTGCGACCCAGCCACTGGAGGCCGTCCACCGCCTCGGTGTCGCCCCAACAAACCGTCGGGTTCACTGTCGGTCTCAAGCAGCGCAACTTGGACAAGCTGGAGGTGAGTGAAACCCTTGTCCTTGGCCTCTCCCGGGACACACACACACACACACACACACGCGAAAATTGAGACGACGACACGCGTGTACTTTCGTCCTCCGTTCCCCCGTTTTTTGCCGGCCCGCACGCGCTGGCCACGTGCACACCCATCCCCATGTGTCGCTTACACGCAGCCGTGATTGTGTACAGCGCCTGTTTTGGGAGGTGAGCAACCCGCAGAGCGAGTCGTACATGGCGTACCTGTCGCAAAAGGAGATCACGGCGCTGGTGGCCCCTCCGGCAGCTTCGGTGGAGGCCGTGCAGACGTGGCTGAAGGAGGCAGGCTGCACACAGGTGGAGCTGGCTGGCAACAACGATGCACTTCGTGTGGCGGCGCCCGTGGAGGTTGTGGAGCGTCTGTTTGGCGTGAGCATGCAGGCCTTTGAGTCGGTGCACCGTCCCGGTGTGACCATTGTGCGCTCCACACGCGCATACACCCTTCCCGCAGACGTGGCTGCTCATGTGCAGTACATCAACGGCATCCACTCGTTTCCGCCCATGCGACCCAGTGCCATGGAACGCGAACGCGCAGCCGTCGTGGCCAGCGTGGCCGACGACGAGGCCCTTGCCAGTGGCACCAACACGTCGATGCCCCTCGTGGCACGCCTTCGCAACGGTGACTCGCAATTGGCCATGTTTGCGGCGCTGCGATGTGCCGATGGCACGTGGGCAACCCAGGCCAACGGCGTTTGTGCCACGGCCAACGGAGGCGCTGGAGCCATCACCGCCCTGCGCGCAAACCTGCGCTACAACACGTCGGCGTCCATGAGTGTGGATTATGACATTGTGGTGGATCAGGCTCACGGTTGCATGCCCTGCTCCGCCTTTGCCAGCAAGCCCTTCTACCACGGCATGTGCACAGACGTCCTGAAGGCCGCGGGCACCACCGAGGACGTTGTCTTCTGCGCCAACGCCGTCAAGGGTCTGGTCAACTACGTGGCCACGCGTGTGAGCATCAGCACGGTGTTCACCAACAACGGTGTTGTGTCGCCCGCATACACCCCTCCCTTGGACGTGTACACCTCGCCCCTGGTGACCCCCGATCTGTTGCGTGCCCACTATGGCATTCCCCAGGGCACGCGTGGTGGCGTGCGTGCCGACAACGTGCAAGCCGTGGCCGAGTTTCTGGGCCAGTATTACAGCCCCCACGACCTGTCGCGCTTCCTGGCGGACAACGGCCTGCCGCAACAGGGGGTCAAGGAGGTCATTGGTCCCAACGACGTCAACATGCCCGGCGGCGAGGCGCAGCTGGACATTGAGTTTATCATGGGCGTGGCTCCGGGTGTGGAGACGGTGTTTTGGAGCGTCGGCGGACTGCACGAGAACCAGGAGCGCTTCCTCAAGTGGATCCAGGACGTCAACGCAGACTCGCACGGCGTGCTGGTGCACTCCATCTCCTACGACGACGACGAGAAGAACATGACGGCGTCGTACCGGGCGGCACTGAACACAGAGTTCCAGAAGGCCGGTGTGGCAGGCATGACCCTGCTCTTTGCTGCCGGCGACGACGGCACTGGCTCGTTTGACGCACGCACAAACGCGGCCGCGTGCAACGCAATCACGCCCACCTTCCCGTCCACTTCGCAGTATGTCACCGCCGTGGGCGGCACCACATTCAGCACCCAGGCACGCTCTCTGTGCACGCAGAACGACCACGGCTTTGACTTCAAGTGCAACCTGGTCGGAGAGATTGTCTCCTCCACAGACACGGGCTCGGGCATCACCACCGGCGGTGGCTTCTCCTTCACCGAACCCATGCCTGGGTACCAGAAGGACGCCGTGGCCGCCTATCTGGCGAGCAAGAACAAGGGCACCGTGTTCCCGCCCTCCAACATGTTCAACGCCAACGGACGCGCCTATCCGGACGTTGCTGGCGTGGCACACAACTACATGGTGCGCATGGACAACACCACCTTCCAGGTGGACGGCACCAGCGCAAGCACCCCGCTCGTGGCTGCCATGATCTCCCTTCTCAACGAGGCCCTCCCTGCAGGCAAGTCCATGGGCTTCCTCAACCCTTGGCTCTACCAAATGGCCGCCAGCAACCCGGAAGCCTTCTACGACGTCACCCTTGGCAACAACCGCTGCACGGCAAACCCCAAGGTGTGCTGCCCCAACGGATTCCACGCCGCCGTCGGCTGGGATGCCGTCACGGGCCTGGGAACACCTCGTTTCGACGTGTGGTTCAACCATGTGCTCAACCCCACCAGCCGATTCCCGCTGGCTTCTCAGCAGGGGCCCCCGGGCTCTCCGGGTCCCGCCGGTCCCCCGGGTCCCCAGGGCTCCCAGAGTGTGCTCACCCACGAGCAGAGCACCCTCCTGTACGTTTCCCTCTTTATCAACGCCGGCATCATCATCCTGCTCATCATTGGAGGTGTGTACTGGTGCACCAACGGCCGCCGCAAGGACGCCCTCCTCAACATCAACGACTCGTCCCACTCGTACGACCGCATCCGCGGCTAAGCTCGCTTTCTGCAACAACTCATGCAATGATGCAATTGGAATGGAATCCAAGTGTGCTCTCTTTCTTGGTGGTTTTCGTCGCTCCCTCATGATCTCTGCCGCTTCCAGTCCTGGGTCGTGTCTGTCGTTTCCGTCGCCGGTCGCTTCCTGCGCTGGCTGTGAACACGCACCGCTGCATCGATGGCATCTGCGAGGGCAAACGACTCAAAAGGGTCGATCTCGGCCAACCGGTTGGCAATGTTCTTTGCAAGGTCTGTGATCAATGCAATTCTGGTGCCAAGCGCGTACACATGCACTGTGCACTCGTTTTCGTGAGAGTAAACCACCTGCGTGGACGCATACTCGCCGAAGAAGCGCGTGGCTCGATCTCCACGTCCCAGAGCCGATCGCATTTGTGCGGATACTTCGTTGCGGTACTGCAGAGCCAGCGACGGATCAATTGTCCACGGTCTTGCGGACTCGCCAAGTTCCTCACGTAAGACTGCTGTGTAGAACTTGCGCACTTGGGCGTTCAGCCGCCCGGTTGCACGAGACCACTCTTTTTCCAGCGGATGTTTCCTTGCATTCGCGGACGATGTGGAGGATGAGGAGTATGAAGAGGATGAAGAGGATGAGGTAGAAGTAGAAGATAAAGGTGTGGAGGATGACGTGGACGTGGAAGACACCTGCTGCAAGTATGGACTCGGTGTGCTGCTTGTCGACACCTGCTGCAAGTATGGACTCGGTGTGCTGCTTGTCGACACCTGCTGGTAGTGTGGACTCGGTGTGCTGCTTGTAGACACCTGCTGGTAGTGTGGACTCGGTGTGCTGCTTGTAGACACCTGCTGGTAGTGTGGACTCGGTGTGCTGCTTGTAGACACCTGCTGGTAGTGTGGACTCGGTGTGCTGCTTGTAGACACCTGCTGGTAGTGTGGACTCGGTGTGCTGCTTGTAGACACCTGCTGGTAGTGTGGACTCGGTGTGCTGCTTGTAGACACCTGCTGGTAGTGTGGACTCGGTGTGCTGCTTGTAGACACCTGCTGCAAGTATGGACTCGGTGTGCTGCTTGTAGACACCTGCTGCAAGTGTGGACTCGGTGTGCTGCTTGTCGTCTGGACGTTCATGCCCGACGGCGAACGCCATATGGACGTGCTCGTGCTACTGTGGTTGTTTCCATGTATGATTTGGGCAGGTGGATTCTTGAAAATGAAGGTTGGGCCTCCTTGCCTTTCCGACTCCGCCCGCACGTATTGCTGCACGTATTGGAGGTCCACCTCTGGACCACCTATCGTTCTCGTGGTGTTGGTTGATGGATCCGTCGCTGTGAGCACCCAAGATGTTCCGTTGTTCCTTGCTACCACGACCCTGCTACCCGTGCTGGCGATGTCCGTCTGGTTGCTGTTGCCGCCTCCCGAAGTCACCATCATCATCCCGATCCCGCTGTTCGATGTCGTTGCCAAGTTGTTGTTGCTGTGCTGTTGCCAGAGCTGTTGTTGTCGCTGTTGTACTTGCTGTTGCTGTTGTACCTGCTGCTGCTGTTGTTGTTGCTGTTGCTGTTGCTGTTGTTGTTGCGGTTGCGGTTGCTGTTGTTGTTGCTGTTGCTGTTGATGTTGCTGCTGCTGTTGCTGTTGCGGTTGCTGTTGCTGTTGTTGTTGCTGTTGCTGTTGCGGTTGCGGTTGCGGTTGCGGTTGCGGTTGCGGTTGCTGTTCCCGTCGCTGTTGCTCTTTCTCTTGCTGTTGCTGTCGCCGTCGCTGTCGCCGTTCCCGTCGCTGTTGCCGCTCTTGTGTGCGGTTGCTGTTGCTGTTGCTGTTGCTGTTGCTGTTGCTGTTGCTGTTTGTTGTGCTTGAGGACACAGATGTTTCCTGTGCTGTTGTTCCCAATCTTGGCGATTCGCTTCCACTTCCACTGCTCGCAATGTTCAAACCACTCGAATTGCTGGTGCTCGTCGTGCTCGTCGTGCTCGTTGTGCTCGTCGTGCTCGTTGTGCTCGTTGTGCTCGTCGTGCCCGCAGTGCCAGCCATGCTTGATGCACTACTCGTCCCCAAATCCTCACTCTGTGGCTGCCACATGCGTCTCCTCCGGGGCGAACTCAGCACTGGGTCGTAGTCCACCTCATGGCCTGGAATCGTCTGCCCTGCCCCCCTGTTGTACCATGTTTTCGGGACCCATCCAGACCCCAGAAAGTGCCGCAACTCGTGCACAAACATCTCGGTACGCGACCCAAGCAACTCTCGCAACTGTTCTTCCAACGCCCGTGCATCCAGTGCCCCCCTGCTTTCCAGAATAGACATCACGGCCGCGCACAGCGTTCGGATCTCTACCCTTTCCGCCAGCGCCATCAGCTCGTCGTGCACAAAATTATGCACCCTATGGACCCGCGATCGAATCGATTGTGAAGTTAAGTGCCTAGAAACGCGGTTTGCCTTCCTGTCCAGCTGCCGAGTCCACATGTTGGAGCGATACCGTCGCAGTCGCTCCGTCAGCCCGTAGAGTCTCGCCCAAGAATCGTCACGTTGCACGTCGGATTCCGAGCTGCTCATCGATGAGCTACTACTTTGTGTTCCTGAGTATGCCCCCGATGAGGTTGTGGAGCTTGTCTGTGCACGTGCAACGCCGCCCGACGGAATCGGCGGCGGCGAGGGACGTCGACTGCGTCCAATGGCCATGCGGTTGAACTCCCCTGTGCCTGTGGGATCAAACACCACCGTGTCAAACTCCCGTCGACACTGCGGACACTTTGTCGAGCGGTTGGCCCACATTTTGATGCAGGACAAGCAGAAGCGGTGAAAGCAAACGTCTAGGAACGCAAGGTTCCCTTCCTTCACACGCTCCAGACAAATGCTACAGTCCTCGTCGCCAAACTCATAGTCCTCGTCGGCAGAGTTGAGCAACTCCTCCTCCCCCTCCTCCATCTGCCTCGCGGGTTTGGTGTCGAACCCGGCCCCGACTCCTGAATACATCGAATCTTCCCGACTGGGCGGAGTTCCCGACACCGCTGCTCGCCACTCCGCCTCCCGCTGCGCGCTTTCCATGCTCATGGCCAACGCCTTTTGCAGCTGTTCTTCCTCTTCATTCCAGCTGGAAGGCATCCTGGGCGGCGTCCGTGGCTCCTCCTCCTCCATCGGATCCTTGACAGCTGTCGACACTTGAGTTGCGCCGAGTGACGCACACCACACGCCACCCCAAACACATATGTCGCGTTCCAAGTCCTCCCCCGCCATCAACGTACTCATCACTGGCACACCGGGCACAGGCAAGACCACCCTTGCTGGACTCGTTGCCGAGCGCACCGACATGAACCACATCGACATCAGTGCCCTTGTGAAGGAAAAGGTACGTCCACAGATCCGGATCCGGATCTCGACGCCGCCGCTGCCCGTTGTCAACCTGCGCATTGCCAAACCTCCACGATCGACTGCTCACACTTGCCACCCGACAGGAACTGTACGAGGAATGGGACGAGGAGTATTCCAGCTACGTCATCGACGAGGACAAGGTGTGTTTCGTGTGCGCATGTTCTCCACTCGCCCAAATCGGCTCCCACGAACAGCTCACACCGACACTCACTCGTTGCCAATTTGCCCACCCATTCTACCTCCAGGTGTGCGACGAACTGGAAGAGACCATGAGCAAAGGGTTCAACGTGGTCGACCACCACGGTTGCGACTGGTTCCCCGAACGCTGGTTCCAGCTCGTTGTCGTGCTGCGAACAGACAACACCACGCTGTACGACCGCCTTGTCGACAGGGGTTACGAGAAGCAAAAGCTGGAGGACAACATCGAGGCCGAAATCATGCGTGTCATCCTCGACGAGGCTATGGAGAGCTACGACGAGAAAATCATCTGGGAGCTCGACTCCAACTCCATCGAAGACATGGAGAACAACGCCGACAGGATTGTCGATTGGGTCAAAGACAACTCGTAGACGAACAAGGTGGTCGCACCCCCACCACCACCCCCATGTATTTCCCAGTTAAAGAAATTTCTTCTTCTCTCTTTCTCAATCGTCCTGCTCCTTGCCACACAACTCCTCCAGCTGCAGGTGCTCTTTCAGCACACTCTGCTTCTCCAGCTCTCGCCGCCTGATGCTGCGTGCTGCAAACCTATCCTTGTCCATCTGCACATTGGCCGTCTCGCCGCTGAGGAAGCTCGTCAGTTCGTACTGCTTCCACATCTCCAGCAGTTGTGCGGGCGACCCGGCCTCGCGCAACACAAACAGCATCTCTTCGTCCCAATCCTCCTTAAAGTAGCGTCCCAGTCGACGTGACGGTTGCATCAGCGTCACCACGAGCCGGGTGTTGACCTCGGGCATCACCTCCTTGCGCACCAGAGCCACAAGCAGCATCAGCACGCTGCTCAACTGCTGGAAGGCTTCGTCGTTCACCAGCTCGTCCTGCACAAGCTGCATGCACGTCCGTTGGATGTGCAACTGTGTCCTCTCCCACACATTCATACCGTACATCTTTGTGTGTGCCACCAGCGACACCTCCATCAGCAGACCACGCACGCCGCCTGCGCGGAACGTATCGTACGTGTCGGCGTGCAGGAAGGGCAGACGCGACCAATCTGTGTTGCGCAGCAGCTCCAGCTCGTGGCAAATCTCAAACACAAGCGACACGAGCGGCCAGCATTCGTGCAAGAACGCAGGCGGCAATTCGTCCAACTCGTCCTCTCCTTCCTCCTCGCCTTCCGCTTCCTCCTCCTCGGCCTTCTTCTTCTTCTTCTTTTTCAATCGGAACAGCTTCTTCTTCTTCTTCTTCGGTTTGTCGTCGTTCGCCTTGCGTTTGCGCAGATTGGCCCCAAACAGCCGGTCTTCCTTCGACACGTGGGCTGCCGCAGCTATCTCGGGATCCATGTCCTTCTCAAAGTGAGCCTGACGACACGCACGTACCTTGTCCGCCACGCGTGCCAAACTCTCGTCCTCCTCCTCTTCCGCCTGCCCTTCCGCCGACGGTTTCTCCTCCTCCGGTCGCCTAAACACAAGCGGCACCGTCATGGTACGCACGGGGTACCTCTCCACATCCTCACAGTTGAGGTCGTCGCGGATCAGCTCCAGGGCGCGTGCGCGGTACTCGTCGGTGGCGGTGAGAAAGAGGTGTTCGTCGACCATGCGCAGAAGGTTGCCCACGTTGACCCACACGGGCGTCTTCATCTCCCAGTCAAACACCTGGCGAGCAAAGCGCACGAGGACAAAGATCAGCGAGGACAGCAGGGCGCGCTGGAACATGACCACGTTGGCGCGCTTGTTGGCAAACGCAGACGTGCTTTCCGTGGCGTGCGTGGTCAGGAAGCGCTCATGGCGCAGCACGTGTGTGTTGTTGTCCACCATGAGAAACTCGGCAAGGTAAAACAGGCGTGCGAGTTCGTGGGTGGCGTTTAGCGAGGTGCGCATCTGGAAAAACACCACATTCTGCAACACGCCCACACACAGGTTGAACACAACCGTGTCGGCGATAAAGGTTTTCAACACACACAGCACGTTCTCCTGCCACAGCGGTGTGCTAATCACCAGCTTGCAATTCTCGTCGCCGTTGCCAACAAAGCCCACCGTCAGCGTGTGCAGCGACTCCATCACATACTCTGCCAGTTGTTCATCGTTGCTCTTGATGCACAGAGCCATGATGGTGCGCAGGAGGGGCAGCAGGTTCTTGCTCAGCTTCATCTTTTCATCCACTTCCAGCGGGTTGAAGTACACCCTGCTGATCGGCCTGTCCACACGGATCTCGTTGGTCAGGATCATCATCAGCGCATCCATAACGAGAATGGTAATCTTGCTCTCCAGCAGCGTCGTCTCAATGACAGCCAGCACGTCCTCGATGCCGGGCGGGAAGTTGTACTTGATCATCAGGCCCACAATCTTGAGCGAGCTGATACGCACGCGCTCCTTGGGGTTGCGCATGAGGTCCAAAAACACAGCGAGGCCCTCTTTGTCCCACAGCTGGGTGCACAGTACGCTCTGTGCGCCTCCTGCAAAGATGACCTCTGCCACGAGCTGGGAGATGTCCGTCAGCTGCGCCAGGTCGGTGCAGCTCTTGAGAAAGTCGATGAGATAGTCTGTGACTGCGCCGGCAATGCTTGCGGTGGAGTCTTGCAGCAGCACGTGGCGCAGAACCTGGATGAGAAACACGCGTACGGTGAGGACATCCTCGCGCGAAAGGCGTCGATGGTGCATACGCTGCTCGGTGGTGCGAGAGATGCCCTCCTCCTCGTCCAGCCAGTAGTACTGACGCAGGATGTCAAACAGGTTGATGACAGTGAAACCGCTGGGGATGCCTGCGTTCTCCTCGTACAGACGTCGCACGTAGTCGAGCAACAGCAGCTGGGTTTCCAGGTCGTGCCAGGCCCAGATTTCCATGTTGAAGACAATGTGTCGCAGAAAGAGTGGGTACAGCTCGTCGTTGGACTCGACAAAGGTGGAAAGCACCTCCAGGCGGCGCACAAGGTCGCTCCCTTGGATGGTTGGGTTCAGGTCCTTGAGCAGGCCGGCCAACTCGATGAGATCCAGCTCTGTCAACAGCGACAGGTTGTTGGCCTGACCGTACAGGATGTTGTTGACGATGCTGAGCATGGTGACGGGCACAGCCGGGTCGGCAGCAAACTCGGGTGCTTCCGACATGTCGTAGTCGGCCGGCAGGGGCTCGTCGTCGTCGTACGGGAGCAGATAATTGGTTTGCAGCAGCATGTGCATGGGTTTCCACAGCTCCTGCAGACCTCCGATGTCGTAGAGGGTGGTGCAGGGGTTTTTGGTGACCACTGCGCTGACGGCGGCCATGTGGCCGTTGTGTTTGCCAAACACGCCGCGGATGAACTCGGAGGTGGTGCAGCGCGGGTTGAGACACATGTACACCTTGTCGTAGAGGGTGTCGGGCAGGGTCTTGAGGGCGTGCTGATAGTCCGAGTCGGCCTCGGATTTGGATTGCAAGCGTTGCAACTCCTCGTCGGACATCTCGTGCACGCCCTTGCCACGCAGAGCACGCAGCTCGTGGGCACTGAGGGCCTTGGTGAAGACAGTGGCGCCCGAGGTGGCGCCGATATACTCGCCAAAGAGGCGGCAGCGTGTAAACACGCGACAGTCGGTTTCGCTGGGATAGAGCAGCTTCTTGACACACACAAACTTGGTGTCGACCCACAGCGACACGTCCTGGTTGCGCTCGTGGACAATGCCCACGGCGTACCAGGTGCGCGGTTGAAAGTCGTGCTCGAGCAGGATGCTTGCCTGGATGGTGTCGCCCTCGGGCTTCTTGCTGTCCAGCATGACATTGCTCTTGATGTCCAAACTGATGCCTGCCGGGCGGATAAACGCAGTGATGCCGTACCCGACGTCGTTCTTGAAGTTGTACAAGTAGGCGGTGTCGCGTTCAAACACGTCGACGTAGATCCACGTGTAAAACGTGTACGCCTCGGTGGGCCACGCCTGCACCTCGTTGTCAATGGAGATGAGGGACATGTTGGAGCGCAGCAGAAAGAAGTAGTCCGGGTGGGCGCGGCTGAACATGCGGTTCAGCGCATACATAAACGCATCGTGGACGTCGGTGGGCAACAGCTCACGGTTCTCAATCGTGGCCAAGATCTGCTTCAGATTCTTTGCACGCACGTCAAACGCCGCCAACGCCAGCATGAGTTCCACGATTTGCTCTGTGGGTGAGGGAACGGGGTCGGGGAACAGGGTCGTCAGTGTGTCAGTGTGTGTCGGGAGAGCCGGCGGGAGGGTGGGGGGTGGCACACACACACACACACACGTACTCTTCAAGGAGATGGTGGAGCTGGACTCCAGCCACTCGAGACAGAGCTCGATGACATGGATGGCAGACAGAGAGTACTTGTTGAAAATGTGGTGGTTGAGGAGGAGGTTCAGGGCGGCGGCGGCGGTGAACTGGTGCTTTTCGGGCAGATCAGCAAACATCTCGGACATGGTGTACACCATGGATGGGTAGACAATGGTGAGGTCGCGTACACCTGCCTCGAGCTTCTTGCACGAGCGTGGCGTTTCGGTCATGATGTCAAAGAGCAGGTAGAGAACCTCCAGGCTGGGCTCGTTCTCAATCACCTCTTCCCACTGATCCAAGCTCATGCCCTCCATCTCCTCGTCGTTGAAGCTGTAGATAAGCGGCTCCTCCTCCAACTTGGACTGGATCTTGTTCAGTGTCTTGGCAAACTTGCGGAAGCACTCCTCCTGCACCTCGCCTGTGTTTTCCAGGTAGTCCTCCCACAGATCTTCCAAGGCGCCGCCGATATTCGTGTCGCTGTGTGTACACACACACGCACAGTGTGGCAAAACGAGAGGACGTGAGAGCGAGCATGAGTGTGAGTGTGAGTGCGTTGCACGTTGCATGCGTTGTGTGACGTGGTGCGGATTGACTTTTGCGGGCAGAAAAAGGAGCAAAGGAGCAAAACGTACGCAAAGAGCACTTCAAAGTTGTTCAGGTTGACAGGAGTCTCTGTGATGGTGTTCTTGCGCAGGGACCAGGGTGCATGCACGTTGGCGGTGAGCCGTTCGGCCCTGATGTTTTCTGCCTCGAGCTGAGCCATGGCCGACACGGAGTTGGCGGCGGCGCGGCTTGTGATGTGCTCAAAGCGGCTCGCCAAATCGGCATCCTCGTCGTCTTCTTCGTCGTCTTCCTCGTCATACTCGTCACTGTATGAGCTGGAAGAGGAGGAAGAGGAGGAAGAGGAGGACGCAGCGGAAGAGGAGGAGGTTGTCGTGGAGGATGATGCTGAGGATGCGGACGAAGAGGACGACGCGGCCGAGGACGACGACCCAGACGTGTTGGCGAGTTGGTCGTCCTGCACAGTGTCCTCGACATCCACTTGCACCTCCACGTCGGTTTGTACATCTGTGGCAATGAAAGAACGAGGCGTAAGAGGGCGAGAAACGAGAGAAGCGGCGCATGGACCCCAATTCCCGCGTCAGCGAACGGCGCCCAACACACGCGACAGCGTGCCGGGCTCTCACGGGTGCGGACATGCATGCACACACAGAGCACATGGATGTGCCTCCAAACAAGCACATGTGCAATGTTGTGATGTGTGGCGAGTGTGTGTGTGTGTGTGTGTGTGTGTGGGTGTGGGGTGGCACCTACCGTCTGTGAATGCCTCAACGTCGTCCTGTTCGGCGGTCTCTGTCTGCGTTGCGATGGCCAGGTCGCTGCTATCGGCCTCCTGGACGTCGACTTGTTCGTCGCTCTGTGTGTTGGGTGTGTCTTGGGGCCCATCGACTTCTGTGTGCTCCTCCTGGGCCTCGGTTGACTCGTGCGTCTCCTGCTCCTCCATTCCTCCAGCAGGTTCGTCTTGCTGAGGAGGTTCCTCAGCCTGTTCCTGTTCCTGTTCCGTCTCCTGTTGCTCCTCCTCCTCCTCTACGTTTGCTTCTTGGGTCTCTTGTTGCTCGTCCGACGGTGTGTGTTGCTGCTCCTCCTCCGCATTGGTCGTGACGTCGTTGTGGCTGGCGGCTGCCGACTCGTCAGCCTCGTCTGTGACCTCCTGGTGCTCCTGGTGCTCCTGTGCGCCACTGTCGTCGTCTGCAGCCTCGTTATCATCTGCATCCGCTCCATTGGTATCCGTGGCCTGTTCATCATCGGAGGAATCGTCGTCATCGTTGAGCATGACGGCAGTGGAGGCGACCGCAGCCGTGGATGGCTCTGGCTGTTGGGTTTGGGTCGTCGGCTGCGCCTCGTCGTCGCTGCTGCTATCATCATCCTCCAGCATGACCACCGTGGATGTGTTTGCACGATCGCGCACAACCATCACCTCCTCGTCGCCCGATGACGAGTCGTCGTCTTGAAGCATGCCGGGATTCGCTTTGGCGCAGCTCCCGCAAAACTTTTCCCCCGCCAGCATGGACGATGTGAGTTGCAACTTTTGTTGTGTGCGTTTGTCCACATGCATACACACACACACACCCATGGTCTTCCTCATTGGGTCCGTGTCCGTGTTGTGGTGTGCATGTGTGTGTGTGTGTGTCTGCCGTTCTTCTTTTTGGCGATGCACCCAACCCGCTTTTTTCGGCGGAGCGTTCGTCTGTACCCTGTCGCAAGGCATCCCATGTGGCAAGATGGGCCCAGGCGCGGCTCGAGGGCACCAGGCGATCGTTGTTCGTTCGCATGAGGGTGTGGATTGAGGGTGTGCGAGGCTGATGGGGGTGCTGTCTTGGCGTGGTCTGTGGTTTGAACGAGGCCAAGGCAGCAAATCCCCTCTGCGTGTTGCGAGGCGCTGACACGGCCACGGGACATACAGCTGGCCGGATACCTGTACAAACAGGGGGACAAGGGTCTGGTCAAGGCCTACCGGAAACGGTGGTTTGTGTACAGGCCCGAAGAGAACCGAATCTACTACTACAAAGTGCGCGAGGGGAGCGAGGATGGCGGAGGCGGCGGCAAGAAGAAGGGCTCCGGGGCCGGAGGAGACTCGAGCAGCTCGTCGGGCGCAAGCAGTCGCACCCCACTGTACAAACGATCGGGGTCGCGCAAGACAGGCAAGGGAGTGTCGAGTGGAGGTGGAGGGGAGACGGGCCAAAACGAGGAAAACGGGAGGCAGCAGCCGAATCTGGAGGGCATTCAGGCGTCGGGGTTCATCGACGTCTCCAAAGTGGACAAGGCTGTGTTTACGGGCTACTCCAGTAGCAACGAACGGTACGGACTGGTGTTTGAGACGCCGTCTCGCAAGTACCAACTGGAGGGGGACCTGGAAGACGATTGCCGCCGTTGGGTCAAACGCGTCAACAAGCTGGTGGCCAACAAGTACGGCCCGCCGTCTCTGGACAAAGGGGCAGACGAGTCATTCAGCAGCACATCGAGTGAGCACCCGTCGCCGAGCGGCGGCCTGTTGTCTGTGGATGAGGGCAACGGGGCAAGCGACGGGGGCGGAGGGATGATGTCCACACGCAGCAAGCGAGGAGGCGGAGGAGGCGGAGGAGGAGGCGGGGGCAGCGGAGGCGGAGGCGGAGGAGGAGGAGGAGGGCAATAACTACCGCAAGAGTGTGCGCATGAGCGTACAGGATTTGCAGCTGGGGATGATGGGTGCACGCAATGGCAGCAAGAGCACACAGGCTGAAGACATCTTTGTGACGGAGGCTGTGCATCAGCAGTTGCTACAGCAGATCCGCAACCACCGCGGGTTCAGTGTATCCACAGAAAACGATCTGCAGGGGATTGATGCGCTGATTGCTGGGCAGAGCGGCAGCAGCGGCGGCCACGAGGGAGCCACAAGGGCAGAGACGATAGAGAATGGGACGCAAGGATCGCCCATGGCAGCGGGTACGGATGGGACAGAGGTGACGCCTGCGCCTGCTGCGTCGCCAGGATGGGAAGAGGTGTCGTTGGGGGGAGGCAGCAGCGGGGACGATGCAGAGTCGCCGCATCCGGACCTGCTGGCGCCGGTGCAGCGCATTGTTCATGTGCGTAGCTTGGATTGGGAGGATGTGGAGGATGTACAGACAGAGTTGATGGGAGGGGGAAGCGGAGGAGGTGGAGGTGGGATCGGAAGCGACTATGGCATGCGAGAGAAAGGCATCGGCAGTGGCGGGAGCAAAGAGACAAACAGCACAGGGATGTATGCACACGAACAGGTGAACTTGGAATCGTTGATGGCTCGCAAAAGCAAGAGAAAGGGCGGCGGTGGGATGATGTCGCAGCGATCCCATTCGCTGTCTGGGGACGGCCGCGATGTACAGAAGACAGAACAGGCGGGCACACCGGCACAGCTGGTGGCGATGGCATCGATGCCCGATCTGGTGTTGGAAGGCGGCAGTGGACTGGGCGGAGCAGGAGGAGTGAGTGTGCGCAAGAGTGGAAGCCGTTCGCCGTTGGGGATGACACGGAACAGCAGCCGGGTGATCAGCGGCACGTACACAGAGAACGTGAAGCAGCTGAACATCGGGGAGCTGGGACGCGTGGCGATTGTGGCGTCGGAAAGGGAGGGCACGGTGCATGACAACGAGCAACCTGTGTCGCTGTCGGTGATGCGGCGTGGGTCGGCGACAAAGCGTACGGGCGAAGGAGGCAAACAGACGAGTGGGGACATGTCGATCGCAAGCCTACTGGGTGACACAACGCATGCGATGGGTATTGGGTTGGGACTGATGGACAGGATGTCACCGAGGCAAGGAAACGCGGAAGCGGAGGAGGAGATGTTCAGCGATATCCTGCTGGACGACGAAAAGGACAGCAAGCGAGGCTTTACGGTGCGCAAGTCGACGACAGTGGCGAGTGTGGAGAGTTCGCCCGTGCGTTCGTCCACAATCGCCATCCCGTCGACCTCGTCGATTCTGGGCAAGAAGAAAGATCGGCCGACGGGGACACCCACGGCGGCGGCAGCAGCAGCGGCGAGCAGCAGGCTGGCAAGCAAGGACGCCACACAGAGCAGTGGAGGTGGGATGGCCGGAGGAGGAGGAGATGGCAGCGGAGTAGACGGCGAGAGTCACGAGGCAGGGGAGAGGGTGACGGGAGACGACAAGGGAGAGGGCAACGGGATGAGTTTGAGTGGAGGGACCGGGGATGGAACGGGTGGCTCGTCTGGAGGAGGGGCAGGAGTCGCAGGAGGAGGCGATGGAGGAAGTGGAAGTGGGGAGCAGCAGGGAGAGGGTGGGTCAAGCAGCGGGAAGCGCAGTCTGAAGCGTGCAGTGAGCAAAGACAGTGACGGGAGTGGGAGCGGACGGTCGCGGGATGGGATCATGCCGGAGAGTGTGGGTGGAGGCGGAGGTGGGGATCAGGGAGCACACGCGTTGAGCAAGCGGATGTCATGGATGCATGTTTCGGAAACGTGGGTGGAGCTGACGATGGGTACAGACGGGGAGAGTGTGTTGGAGCAGTCGTTCGAGGCAGACAGCGCACGTGCGAGCATGTCTGTGTCGGAGCTGAATCTGCTGGGCGGAGAAGGAGAGATGGTGGGTGGGGAAGCGGAGGGCCGCGTGAGCCAGGACGACGGAAGCGGTGGAGGAGGATCGAGCGGGTTGGGACGTGTGTCGATGGACAGCGTGAGCGGAGGGAGCACGGGCCGAGTGAGCATGGATTCGGAGGGCCGGTTTTCGTTGTCGTTGGGGGACATTGCAGAGGAGGAGGGGCGCCCGTCGCTGGAAGGGGCAGGTGCAAGCACAGCGAGCGACACCGGGTCGAGTGGAGGTGCGGGGGGTGATGGGGCGGATGAAATGGGCGCCGGGGCGTCGTCGTCGGCTGCGTCGTCGTCGTCGTCGCTCGGGGGTGGTGCGTACGAACACCAGGGGTGGCTGTGGAAGATGGATGGCAAGGGGTTGAAGAAGGGGTTCAAGAAGCGGTGGTTTGTGCTGGACAAGGAGGTTGTGTCGTACTACAAGACACCCGAAAGCAAGGAGGCACAGGGGACGATCGACGTGAAGAAGATCACAGGGGTCAGCGTGCCGTCGGAGCTGAGCAAGGTGCACGTGAAACACAACATGACGTATGCACTGGACGTGGAGATTCCCGGGCGAGTGTATGCGCTGGCGGCAGCGGACGAGATGGAGCGACAAAAGTGGCTGGAAATGCTGGATCTGGCACGCACGTTGCTGGGGACGTGAGTGAGATGGAGAGAGAAAGGGAGAGAGGGAGAGAAGGGAGATGGAATGCACCGCACTTTATTGTTGAAGGGCTCACTGGCCAAAGGGAGGGAACAGAGTGTCGTAGGCGAGGAGGAGCCAGACAAAGGACACGGCAGAGGCAACAAAGGTGGCGGCGGTAGCTTCGGGAGACGTGGATTTGTAGTAGAACATTTCCATGACAAAGTGAGCGAGGGCGATGAGGAAGCTGAGGACAGTGGCCCAGTAGATCTGAAAGCTGTTTGGATAGACGGCAAATGTGATGCGGACGACAGAGGCAACCAGGGTCCAGCAGGCAAACAGGCGTGCAAGGAGAGCGAGCACTGGCGTGGCGCGTGCAGGAGGGGTGGGCAATGGGGAGCGAGGTTTTTGGCGGGAGAGGGCGAAATGCGAACGTGTCAGGGCGGCGAAAAGGCGTATGCAAGAGGCTGCACAAGATGACCAAGGGGAAGGGGATTGCATGGATGGGTGGAATGGGCGCGCGTGTCACCTACTCAACTCACCCTTGGGGTCGGAACGGTTGTCCTTCAAGAGCTTGCTGTACAACTTGTTGCGGAGGTACTCCGGGTTGATGAGGGCGTAGATGCCTGCGCCTGCAGACACGGTGCCAATGAAGCCGACCCAATAGCGCACGTATTCCATAGTGGTGCTACGTTTGTGTGTGTGTGGTTGCGGTGGGAGAGATGGCGCACCACCCCACACAGAAAAAGAGCCGGAGAGAAGCAACGATGGAGACTGCACTGCGCACACAGCTGGAGGACCGGCAAAAGGCGCTGGAGGGGTACAAGGACAAGTTTCAGAAGATGTAAGTGGTGTGTGAAAGGATGTAGAGGGGTGTTTTTGTCGGCGTTTGGTCGGGGCTGACACACGGCGGGTATGTACGTCGTAGCCGGATGGAGAATGACTACTTGCAGCAGGAGATGCAGACGCGAGAAAGCGACACGGTGAGTGTTTGGGTGGGGATGAAGGCAGAGGTGTGAGGGCGGGAGCGGGAGCGGGAAAAGGGCTGTGGGGATGAGCGTTTGCAACGGTTGGCGGCGAGTGTTTTGAGGCGGAGTGAGAAGGGACGACGAGGCTGACGGGCATGGAATGTGGGCACACAGATTGAAGTGATTGCGTTTCTGCGGAAGGAGGGCGAAAAGAAAGAGGAGCTTATCACATCGTTGAGCAGCACGATCCAGAAGCAGAAAGAGCAGTTTGAAAAGGAGAAGGAGTATCTGGAGGCGATGTGGAACCAGAAGATCCAAGAGTTGGAGGAGCTGGTGATGCGCAAAGACCAACAGCTGAAGTTGCTGCAGACGGAGTTGGGTGTGGTGAAGGAGTTTCGGGTATGTTCCTGGGGAGGAGAGGAGAGAGAGAGAGATCACATCAACCAACGCAGACGGGGATGGTGGCTGACGACGCTGCTGGGCAAACCACACGCACGGCCTGCGCATTACACAGAAAAACAGGACACAACTGCAGAATGATCTGGAAAAGACGAGGCGAGAGAAGCAGGAGCAGAAGAAGAAGCACGAGGAACAAGGTGAGGCAGCATGCAATCGGGGGATGGAGGTTTGAGCCAATGCTCACACACACACACACACACACACGCACGCATACACATGCACATACCACTCACAGTGGCAAGGCTGGAGCACAAGTTTTACGAGGAAAAGGTGCGTCTGCAGAAGGAAAACGCAAAGAAGCTCGGGGAACAGCAGCAGGGGGCACGCGAGCAGGCGTTGCAGCTGTTGGACGAGAACACACGTCAGATCCTGGTGGAGAACCGAAGGATGGCGGAGGAGCTGCGACTGCAGGTGCAGGAGACGGATGATCTGCAACGAGCGAAGAAGCAGATGGAGGAGGAGAACAAGCGGCTGTTGCGAGAGGTGGAACTGAACCAGAAGAGTGTGGAGGAGTACGCCAAGCAGGGGTACAAGTACAGCAAGGAGCTGCGCAGCAAAACGGAGGAGATTAAGAATCTGGAGAATTCGCTCAGCAAAGTGGTGCACAATTTCGAGCGGGAACGAGAGGAGACGGAGGCGGCACACGCACGGGAGCTGAAGGAGCGACAGAGTGAAAACCACGGCTTGCGCAAACTGTTGCAAATCCGCAGCCACGAGCTGACGGCGCTGCGGAAGCTGAGCAAGGTGATTCTGCAGGAGCGCAGCCAAACGGAGAGGTTCTTTATGGAGGCGCTGGACACGGTGCGCAAGCAGCTTGCGGCCAGCAGTGGTGGTGGCGGCGGCAGCAGTAGCAAGCTGGTGGGTGGGGGACGACGCAACAGCAAGCTGACAGGGAATTCGAAGCTCAAACGGGGCAAGGGGATGAGTGTGAGCCAGGTGGGACAGGGAAGGCGCGCAGGAGACGAGACGGGCTCTGGCAGCGTCAAGGGCAAGGATGGAGAGATGGATGAGGTGCTGCAGGGGGGAATGGAGGAGGCAGACGACACACACAGTGTGGTTTCGGGTCGCTCAGGCCGTTCAGTGTCGAGTGCGCTGAGCAGCGTGAGCGGCGGAGGTGTGGATGTGGCACAGTTGGATTGGGATGACAAGGAAAAGGTGCTGCGGTTGCTGTTTGCCAAGATCAACGAAGCGTCGTTCGACACAAGTGCGTACGAGGGCGAGGGATGGTGGATGGAAGACGAGGGATGAACGCCATGATTATCATCCATTTTCATCACCATCGAATGAGTGCGTGCGTGTGCGTGTGGTGGAAAGAAATCAAACAAGGGAATTTTGTTCTCTTCTGGTGCCACCATCGATGCCAACCCGAGGGGAGTGTCACTCGTGCAAGCACAGCATTGCATGAACGTGAACATGAACATGAACATTGGACTTGGAAACCCGGTCAGAACTTGTTGTAGCCGCCATCGATGAGGAGGACATCGCCGTTGTGGTAGGCGCTGGCATCACTGGCAAGGTAGGCAGCGACACCACCAAAGTCGTCCTGGGAGCCCCAGCGACGAACGGGCACACGAGGCAGCACCTTTTGCATGACGGGTTCGGCGTTGAGAAACTGGGCGGTCATGTCGGTTTCGACCCACCCGGGCAGGATGGCGTTGGCACGGATTCCCTTGGGACCCAGCTCGACGGCAAGGGCGTAGACCATGGCAATGACGGCCCCCTTTGTGGCTGCATAATGCTGGCCACGGGGCTGGCCACTGATGGCGGCGAGGGAGGAGGTGACGGCGAGGGAGCCGCCACGCTGGCCCTCTTCCATGTGCTTGGCAGCCTCACGCAGCGTGAGAAAGGCTCCGTCGAGGTTGATGGCCAGCACCTTGCGCCATTGGTCCATGCTCATGGTGGAAAAGGACTTTGAGGCGGCAGCAATGCCGGCGTTGGCGAAGCAGGAGTCGACGTGGCCGAAGCGGCCGACGACGGCGCCCATGGCCTCGACCACACTGTCTTCGTTGGACACGTCGACCACTTGGGTGTCCACCTGGGCAGCTTCCTCCTCGCTTTGGTGGTTGATGGGATCCAGAGGCGCAGTTTCCTGGTCCAGCAGAAAGGTTTTGGCGCGGGTCAACTTGTCGCCATTGGTTCCCCACACTGACACCGACGCTCCCTGGCGTCGCAGAGCCGCAGCCATGCCCAGACCAATGCCTCCATTGCCGCCTGTGACCACAGCCACCTTTCCAGTCAGATCAAAGAGGTTGCGTCGTGTGCTCATGAGGGAGTGTGTGTGGTGGTGTTGGCGGCGTCGGGGCGAACAGCCCAGAGCACACACACACACACACACACACGCACACACACACGATGCGGCGTGCGGGTGGAGGTGGGGTGGTGCGACGTAGTTCCCGAGAGAGCGACTCAAGGAGACGGGCGTCGCGTGGGAGTGTGCTGAGTGGGATGGAGGTGACGGGCACGGGGCAGGGCCGAGTGGGAGGTCAGACGGACGTAGACGACGCCGACGATGAAGACGAGAGCGAGAGTGTGCAAGGATCGGAGGATGGAAGGACAGGGAATCGAACCCGAGACAATAACAACCGGCGAGGGAGGAGGCGGAGCAGCAGCAGCAGCGGCAGCGTTGTTGGAGGCAGGAAGGCGACAACGCAAACTCACACGTTTTCGTTTGGCAACGGCTCATGGAATCCGCAAGAAAGCAGCAGCTCAGCGAAGGAATCAGGGACAGCAAAGAGTGCATCGCGGGCCGAGAGGAAAAGGCAAGGCAGCGGGGTGGGTGTGGGAGGAGGAGGGGATGAAAGAGGACGAGGGCGGACGATGCGCAAGAGCGCCAGTCGAGGTTCGTCGACATCGACATCGTCGTCGTCGTCGTCATCGTCATCGTCATCTCCGTCTGTATCTACATCCTCCAACACATCGTCTGCGTCGGTGGGTTCCTTGTCGCTTGCGTCTGCCGTGGCTGGCAGGGCAGGAGGAGGAGGCGGAGGCCCCACAAAACCGCGCGGCAAATCGACGACGACGACGTCCAACGCAGGCCGTGGACGACGCAGGAGTGGAGACAGCAGCAGTGGAAGGACATCTATGGAGGACGACATACGATCCAAAGCGGCCCGTGTCGGCGATAGTGTCAGAGGAGGGGCCAACAGCAGGCAAGGAGGGCCAAAGGGCGGGGTGCGCGGAGGATCGGGTGCTTCCGCATCGGCGAGGACGGCGGGGAAACCCAAGGCGTGGAAGACAGGACAGGCACTGATGGCACAATTGGCGGCCATGGAAGAGAATGGAGAGTTGGATGACGGAGGCAGTGGGATGCTTGTGGGACGGAGGCGGAGCATGTTTCGCAAGCCGGTGCTTGTGTTTCAAGTGGACGGGGTGCTGGCCGACGCGTTTCACACCTCATTCTGGTCGGGAGAGGGCCAGAAGTTGTACATACGGCCGGGGGCAGTGCAGGGATTGCACAAGCTGGCACGTTACTACCAGGTGTGTCTGGTGTCGACTCGTCCGCGTGCGCAGCTGCTTCTGCCGTTGTTGCGCGTGTTGAAGGAGCAGGACGTGGCTGTGGACGGTGCGTTTGCCTCGGAGGAGTTGACGCAGGAGGAACAGGGGATTGAGGTGGGACAAATGACGGTGTTGCGTCCTGTGTACGCTCACTTTGGGCTGGCGGCCGAGGATGTGGTGCGTCGTGTGCTGCTCGTGGCTGCACACAACCTCAGCTACGAGGAAATTCACGCACGGACGGGCGAGGACCTGGTGGCGGAGAGGAACACGTTGAAGGAGAGGCAGGTGTGGTACACAGGCATGGTGGGTGCACCGTTGCTTACGCACCATCCGGACGTGTTTTGCACACGCATGCGCTATGCCGTGCCCGCGCGCAAGAGTGAAGGCCAGGGAAAGGGCACCATGAGCAATAGCAGCAGTGGCGGGAGGGGGGAGGATGGAGAAGAGGAAGACGAAGAGAACGACGGACGGAAAGCACAGGCAGAGGAATCGGAGGAGGGGAAGAAGGGGGAAGAAGGAGAGGGGAAGGATGGTGGTCATGACGATGATGATGCCGATGATGATGATGAGGTGATGGTGGTGGAAAAGGCGGCGTTGGGAGAGTATGCTCGGCTGGTGGATGGATATAGCCAGCAACAGTCGAGCAGCGGGAAATGGAGGGGCTCCAGTGGAGGAGGGGACAAAAGGGTGCATTGTATGAGCGTGCCTTGTGTGAGTCTGTTGGTTCCCAACGCACGTGCGCAGGAGCAGATGATGGCCATCCACATGCGGGAAGTGGTGAGCACGGTGATTGAGATGGACATCGCTGGCAATGGCAACTGGCTGCGCAGCTACTCGCAGGTAATGCGAGGGGACATCAAACGCGTATCGCTGACCTCACCCATGGACACGTTGCCATGCACGGTGACCAATAGCACCAGCAACTCCGTCACAGCTCTCGAGCACCGCTTTATCGTCATGGATGCCCTCGAAGTGGACGAAGTGGGCGAGACAAAGTCGCCTCTGGTGCAATTGGAGCCCGTGAAGGATGTGAAACTGGAGGGCAAAGGGACACAACAGCAGCCCATCTACCACATGGCGGCGAAACGGCAATCCCACTGAGGAGAATGAACTTTGCGGAATCATCATCATCATCATCATCATCATCATCATCATCATCATCATCACGTGCATTCGAGGTCGAGCATGATTTCGTCGCGTTGGGAAGAGTCAGGTAGGATGCGGATGGGCACGACGGTGTGTCTGTGATCGAGCCAGACGGGGCCGCCGTCGATGTCGCGCAGAAAGGCAACCGAGTCGAATCGACACACAGCTGTGCCTGGAGAGAGGCTGAGTAGGAACCAGTGCTGGTCCATGTTGTCACGTGTGCGCTTACGCACATGGTGCCAACGACTTGCAAAGGATTCGAGTTCGCTCAGGTGGCGAGCCGTCGTGTCGTCCTCCTGGGCCAGCCACTGGGTCTCTGGGTCGCCTCCGGCTCGTACGGGATCAAACACATCCGGGGCAATGTCCTCGCGGACGTGAAAGACACTGCCCTCGACGGTGAGAGCACATGCAGAGTCAATGACACGCACGGAAGCCTGTTCCGGATGCATGCGCACACCCAGGGTGAGCTGTCCCGGCCCACACGCAAGCAGAGGCATGGCATGCACCCTGCCACGACCAGACACAGCGTAGCGCAGTCTGTCGAGCTGCAGGCCGCCGTCGCTGTCCAGGGCATCGCGATGGTCGTACTGGGGCGCCGTGTAGGGGAATCCCCAGTTGGAAGCAAGGACGGACGGTTCCAACGCGTAACGGTCGCGTGGATCGCGGACGGAAAACAGGGTGTGGTGATCGATGTCCAGGAGAGTGGAACGGTGGGACTCTGTGTTGACGGACACATGCTTGCGTGCGTTGGTTTCCTCCACACAGACGACGTCCTCTGCGCGTGGATGTGTGGTGCCACTCAGTCGCCACTGTCGGCTGCTGTCTGCGTTTGCGGCCTGTACAACGGGGCCTGCCCAGGAGGGCGACTCGGCACCCTCCTCCAATCCCCACTCCAGCACCATCAGACGCGTCACCTGCTCCATGGGCCCACGGATGGGTCCTGTATCCTCCAGAGCACTCATGTCTGGGACCACCTGCTGTCGATGGTGATGACTGCCCAGGGTGTCTCGTGCGCGTGCGTAAAACTCCCCTTCGTCCTCCGCCTGCAGGCCCGTGCCAAACATACTCTGGTTGGAACCTTGGTACCACAGCTTCCTACCCTGAACATCGTCGAATGCATCGTCCAATGAGGCCTCCACCATGGCCTCGTCGAATTGCTGCCGTGTTTGTCGCGTGCGTCCTCCCAGCGCTCGTTCGCCCGCCCCTCCCACCGTGCTCACCATCTCCCGTCGCAGATCCACCCGTCGGATCACTCCGTTGCCCGTGTCTGCCACCAGTAGCATCGATGGTGACACCATCACACTCATGCTCGGCTCGCAGAACTGCGCCTCACGCATGTGCCCGTCCAGGTATCCTGGTTTGCCCGTGCCCAGCTGTGCGTCGGTGGTCAGCCTCCCACCTCCTGGTTCGTATGTGTGTGTGTGTGTGTGTCCATTGCTGCATGCACTCACCTTGGCAATGACCTGTCCGCCTGTGCTGAGGGCAGTGATGCAATGTTGCACGGCGTCCGTCACAAACACACACGCAGGCTGCACCTCTGTCAACGTGTCTGTACAATGCACTCTGCTGGAAAACAGATGTCTTCGCACACTCCGGCGCATGGTTGCTGCAGTGTGTGGGTGTGACAACGTGTGTGTGTGTGCGGAGCGAGAAAGAGAGTGTGTGCGCTGGCTGCTCCATCGCAACGATGAGCACCACCAACGCCTGCACCTTTACCAGCACAGGGGAATCCGTCAAGGTGCAGACATACTACCATTGCATCACATGTGGCTACGTGGAGGACTTTGGCGTGTGTGCAGGGTGTGCGGAAGGCTGCCACGCAGGACACCAACTGAGCCGGAAACACCGAGGGGCAATCTACTGCGACTGCGGTGCATTCGATCACGGTGCAATCCCACAGGAGGCACTGGACGCAGCCAAGGCAGCCAAGGAGGAGGACGACGACGACGACGATGAGTACGAGGACGAAGACGGCGACTACGAGGACGACGGACTGCACTTTGACGACCTGGAGGAGCAGGAACAGACGCTGGTGTTGGAATTCCTGTCCACCACCCAGATTGACCAGGAGGACGACGCCGACCAGGACATGGCCATTGAGATGTTGGACATGCACGGGTGGGATGTGGAGCGAGCCGTGCAAGCGTACTTTGCCGAGGTCGGCCTCCTCACCTCGGTCCTGAGCTCCCCAGCCCTGCTCGACCTCCTTCACGCCTACACAGAGAAGGCGGAAGAGGGCAACAGCAACAGCAACAGCAACGAGGGTGGTGACAACACAGAGCAAGCAAAGGCACAGACACAGACGGAGGGAAAGGGATCGGCGGGAGCGTACGAGGGCATGAGCGTGCCCCAGCTCCTGCAACGTGCACAGGACCTCTTTGACGCCAACAAGACGCAAGAGGCAGAGGCCATGTGGTTGCAATGCACAGAAAGTCTGCGTGGGTTGGCGGAACAATCGTTGTGTGCAGCCACCGTGGCGTCGAATCTGTCCGCGGCCCAGTTTCGTCAGGGCCGCCTGGACGAAGCCACCAGCCAGTTGCAAACAGCCATGGCTTTGACAGACGCAGTGGAGGCCAATGGCAACAACAACAACAACAACGCGGACGGTGATGATGATGACAATCAACTGGCCAACCTGCATCCGGTGCTCCTCTCCGAGTACAAGGTGCTTCTGCGCGTGCACGAAGCCCACCTGGGCCTGGCCAGTGGCAAGGACATGGACACACACAAAGCCACATTGGCCAAGCTGCAAGAGGAGATTGTGCAGGGACCGTTCAAGGACATGGATCTTGTTCTGGCGTGGATTGCCGTGCAGACAGCATGACCGATTCCAGAGCTGTTTATGACGATGACGAGGATTGTGCCACACCGCCATCGTTCTCTTCCACCTCCTCTCGCTTCCTCTTGCGCTTGGCTGCGTCCAGATTGAGCTGAAAGTCGTCGTCGGCGCTGATGAACTCGTCAGGCGGAAGCAGCACGCCAAACTCTTCGTTGATGACAGGCAACGGCTGCAAGTTCTTCTGCTGTGCCAGATCCAGCATAAACTGTGTGTGTGTGGGGGGGGGGGTGGGTGGGGTGTGCCGGTGTGAGCATCAAACCTTCCCCAAGAGGGTTTTCCCGTCGTTCCGAACCACCTCCTCACGTCCCACACATACCTCGCGCGCTGGCGGCTGTGTGAATGAAAAGTTGACTCGTGCTTGGATGGCGAGGCGCACGTCCTCCTGTGTATGGTGTCGCATGGAAGGCGGGAGGGGGGGGGGGAAGGAGGTGGATTGCGTGTGAGTGTGCCAAGTGCCAAACCAACATGCGTCACCCCAACCTCCTGGGCGCTACTCACAAGCTGCAAATCCGACGCATCCCGTCCAGCGTGCTGGGCGTACACCTTGGCGTCTGTCAGCACCTCTGCCACATAACCTGTGGGTTGGAAGCGTATGCGTGTCAGAGGAGTGCCCCGCCACATCATCTTTGCCGCGCTCTCTCCCATTCGCCTCGCCCTCCACCTTCCACCCCCCCCCAACACCCCCAACACCCCCACACATGATGCACATACGATGAATAAACTCGAGCATTTGATTGAGCACTCGCGGCTCGTAGTCCTCAACTCCCATCGACTCGATGATGAGCTGGATGATGCGTGCGTCCCGAGGCAGCTCCTTGTTCTTGTACTCCTCCTTGCCACTGCGGATGCCAGAGCCCACGGAAATGGATGTGCGCTCACTCATGACAGAACGAGTGTGTGTGAACGTGAATGTGAATGTGTGTGTGCGTGTGTTTGTTGCTATGCAATGAAATCCCCTGCCCCAGCCAGCGCTCCCCATCCCAATCATCCCACCATCCCAATCATCCCACCATCCCCTCATCCCACCATCCCACCAGCATCCATCATCATGCTTCTTCCGTCTCCATGGCCCCGTCGTCCACCACCACCTCCTCCTTCTTGCCTGTGCTGCTGTTTTCTGTCTGACCTTCCATGCCATCGTCCTCGCCGTCATTGTCGTTGTCATTGTCGTACAATTCGTTGTCGGGCATGACCATGCCGTCGACCAGCCGTTGGGGCAGCCTTTCGTCCGGGTTGTCGTCCTCATCGTCATCGTCGTCCTGGATGAGGATGTCCGGGGGCACTTGGTGCATTTGCACACTGGGTGCATACTCCAGATTCGACAGGGTGTCAAACACAGAGGCCTTGATCTTTTCCAGGTCGCGTTTGGTGTTGAGATTTTCCATCTGCTTGCCCTGCACATGGAGTGTGTACTCCGGCCCAAAGTATTCGTAGTAATCGTTGTAGGGCAACTCGTCGGGCAGATCTGTGTTCAGGATGACGCTTGTCTCGTAGGTCCAGCAGCGTGCAACGTTGCGAATGGTGTACCCGCCGCCTCCCAGCAGCAGCACAGGCAGCCCAAACGAACGCACATAATCCACACACGCCGCATGGCCCCGAATCGACAGGTTGAAGCAACCCAACCGGTCGCATGACAACGAGTCGGCACCCGACTGCAGCACAATCGCCTCGGGTCGGAACCGTTCCATCACCTTTTTGATCACGTCCTTGAACAGCATCATGTACGAATCGTCGTCGATGCCGTCACGCAGCGGCACATTGATGCTAAAGTTCTTGCCTGCCTGTGCGCCCGTCTCGTCGATGGCCCCGGTGCCGGGGAAGAAGCCTCCGCCGTACTTGTGGAACGACACCGTCATCACCCGATCCGTCACGTAAAACGCCTCCTCCACGCCGTCGCCGTGGTGCACGTCGATGTCGATGTACAACACACGTGCGTGGTACTTGAGCATCTCCAGGATGGCCAGCACAATGTCATTCACGTAGCAGAAGCCCGACGCCTCTCCCTTTTTGGCGTGGTGCAACCCTCCCGACCAGTTGATGGCCACGTCACACACCTGCCATGGACGGAACGAGGATGGCACGCGGAAAACACAGGGTGAGAGAGTGTGTATGCGTGGTGTGGTGTCGTGGGGGGTGTGTGAGCGTGTGTGCGTGTGCGTGTGTGTGTGTGTGCGTGTGCGTCGCTGGGCTGAGGAAACCCCTCCCCTTGCTCGCTCGTAAACGTGATGGAAAGTGCTGCATGTGGTTTTCTGTGGCCCACAGTAGCAGCACAGGGAGCACACCTCTCTGTTCCACCACCTACCCTGTTGTTCAGTTTGGCCGCACCGTCCAGAGAGCCGCCGCTGTAAATCTGGCAGTACTCAAAGAGGCCGTCAAACACGGGACAGTCGTCGCCCACGTTGAACTTGCTCAACGAGTTGGCAAACGTCTCCACATTATCCGGCGACACCCTGTGTGATGGCAAGCAGGCCAGGCGCAAGGGGTGGGGCATGCACGTGCCCCAAAGCGGGCGTACACAGCAACGGCAGGTGGAACACTGCGTCAGCCTGGGAGTAGAGGAAAATGCGCACCGGGGCAAAGGGGCCGATGCAGACGACGCGGACACTCACCGTTCCAAAAAGTCGACGTAATCGTCGCTGTGGAAACGCAGTACTTCTGCACGTGTGGCCTGGTGTGGCCTGTAGATCTTCATTTTGTCGTACAGGCCGTAGTTGAGCACCAGGTTGTGTGTCATCACCAGCCGATGCGGCTTCATCGGGTGCAGCTTGCCGTAGTAAAAGTTGCCAATGTCTCCATCGTAGTAGTAGCACACTTTGGACTTGTGTGACATGGTCAGGCTACAGGCTGCGAGGTGTGCGTGTGACTGGGAGCGGTGGAGGTCGGGTTCGTTTGCCCCCGATGCCGCCCACCAACCGTGGATGCATGGATTGGGATGGTGGGAACGGGAAATGGAATGGGGGGATGAGAGGCAGATCCAAATGAAGATGACGAGGACCTGCTGTTTGGCACTGGAGTTGATGAAGCGAGACACCCAAATCCATTCGTCGCAACCCACAGCATCCCTCAGCTGCTCACTGGTCACTCTTCATCCTCGCTCTCCACCTTTTGCCTCCGCTTCTTCTTCTTCTGTCGCCTCTTCTTCCTTGCCTTCCTCTCCTCGCCCTCGCTGTCCTCGTCCTCGTCCTCGTCCTCGTCCTCACTCTCCTCTTCCTCACTCTCCTCCTCCTCCTCTTCTTCCTCCTGCTTCTGCTTCCTCAACAGCTCCTCCGCCTGCTCCTCCCTGGCCGCCTTGACCAGATCCATGAGCGAGGCGCCGCTGTTCTCCCTCTTCACACGCAGCTTCTCACGCAACGCCCCTGGCGAACTCATCATCTTGGGACTGCGTCCTGCGGTGATCGCACCCGTGGCCACCTTTGCCTTGAGTTTGCTCCACTTGCCACGTGCCTCTGCCGCCTTTTGCTCGGGTGCCTTGTACACCTTGCCCGCCTGCATGTCCTCCCACGTGGGCATGAACAGGTCCACCCACACGGCATCGAGGTATTGCAGGGCCTGTGTGCCCTCCTCGCAATCCTCCAGCTTCTCCAGCAGGTCACTCAGAAGGCCAAACTCCACCTCCACACACTCGTCGGCGTCGTCGTCAAAGTACTCCAACACCAGTGTGTTCACCTCCTCCAACACGTCCTCGTCCTCCACAAACTCCTTCTCACCCTCCAGCGACACCACACGTTCCCACATGCTGGCCACCACAGGTCCATACCGTCCTGCACTGCAATCCTGGCTGATGCGTTCGTACGCCTCCATGCGACGTTTGCCTCCTTGAAGTGCCCGTGCAAACGCTATCTGTGGCTTCTTCTCTTCTCCCACCGTTGCACTCCTCTTTCGCAGCTCTTCCAACCGTTCCTGCGATTCCTTTGCCTTTGTGGCCGCCCTCTCTCTTCCGACAGCCGTCTTGCCACCACTGCCACTGCCACTGCCACTGCCGCTGCCACTGCCCTTCTCATTGCTGGCCTCCAGTTCGCCCCCCGCTTCAAACTCGTCCAAATCCAGCGCCTTGACAAACACGGTGTTGCGACGCGATCCCAGGGTGCCGTCCTTCAGCGAGGCTGCAATCTGGTCCAGCTCGCGTGCGCGATCTTTGGTGGCCTGCCTCAGCTCGTCCTTCTTGGCAAGGTCCCCTTCGTAGTATTGACTGATGTCCACGCCCTCGTCAATCACCTTTTTCAGGTCAAACTGGCCGTCCTGCTCCTTCATGGGGATGTCGCCCACAATGGCACTCGGCGCCAGCAGATCCTCCTTGCCCTCAGCCGCCGTCTCTGTGGCAAAGTCCAGTCCCGTGCCCAACAGCGCCAGGGCCACTTGGTCGAAGCGGCCCGCTTGGCGTTGGGCGCGTTGTGCCTTGCCCACGCCAAACTTGCCGCCGATGGACTTGGCCAGGTACTTGTCCCACTTGGCCACCACCCACAGATACACAAGGAGACCCACAAAGGTCATGGACAGGGACATGTTGAGGACAAACAACCCCACGGTGAGGGCCGTCTTTTCGTCCTCCGTCGATTCGGTGCTGAAGAACATCATGCCTGCCATCAGGGTCATGCATGTCACCAGCAACGAGTACGTTTCCAAACGTGTGTGCAGCGGGTGTTTGAACGGACGCGCGTACAGGTGCAACACAAGGCCGGACAGGATGATCCACAACCCAAAGTAGATCTGGGTCAGCGGTTCGTCACGGTAGAAGATCACCACCAACACAATGATGATCTTGCGGACGAGAATGACCAGTTCCCACCAGTATCGCTTGCCCACGTAGCCGTGTGTGAGCAGATCGATCTTGGGGAAGATCTTGGGGTTCTTCTTGCTCTTCCACAACAAGTACGCAAAGAAGGCCGGGAAGCCCACCAGATACACCACCACGGCGGCAATGGCCAGTGTGCGCCATGCAAGGTACTCTGGATCGTCACACGAGATGCTGAGATCGGCCACCAGCAGGTTTGCGCCCTGGGCATACTCTTTGCAGTTGAAGAACGTCAACACATTGTTGGTGATGACGGGGAACACAATAAAGATGCCGGCCACCGACACGCGGATGCAAAAGGTGTTGAAATCAAACAGCTGCTTGGAGCTCATCTGGCCCGTGGCGGCCTTGAACAGCCACGCAAGGGCGTAGGCAAGCAGAGGCACAGCCACACACACAATGGGCACCAGTGTGTACGAGACAAACTTGTCGTAGTACGTCCAACCCGTGGTGCAATCCACAGGCTGTTCGAAAATGCCAAAGTTGGTGATGCCCGACACCTGGAAGATGGCCAGCATGAGACCGCTCCATCGCATGCGGAAGTCCCCAATGAACGCCAGCACCTGGAGGTAGTTCAGCAGGATCTTCTTCATGATGGCACGGATACTCTTGCGTTTGCCCTGGCCACGGCGAGCCAGCGAGATGACAATGTAGACGAGGGCCACAATGGTGCCCACCACCAGGAGCCAGTTGACGCCCTCGTCGCCACACTCGAAGCACGTCTCGCCACGCTTGCCCCATCCTGGCTCGCAGATGCTGCACAGGGGTCCAGTGTAGCCGCGAGCACACGTCGAATTGAGGCCTCCCTGGCAAGCTTCAGGGTTGGGACATTGGATAAACTGGGCCGTCTTGAGATTGAAGGAGAAGAACCCGGGTGCAGTCTGGTACCCTCCTGGCAGGCTTTGCTTGCAGGTGCCTCCTGTGGGACACGGAACGCACCCGGAGATGAACTCGGTTGTGAAATAGCCCTCGGAGCAGATGCACTGTGAGATGTCCGTGGCACCGAGGACACCACTGGTGTCTGTGTCGGAGGGACACGGCTCGCATCGTTGCTGGCCTCGCTCGTTCTGGTACTCCTTCTGGGAGCACGGAGTGCACGGCAGGGCGTCGTTGAGGGCGTAGTGGCCGCGGGAACAGAAGCAGGAATCCTTGGAGGCCGTGGGTTCCGAATTGGGACGCCACTCGGCACAGCTGATAAAGGTGAGCGCACGTGACAGGCGCAGGCTACGCAGGCTCGCCTGTGGCGTGATGGTGTTTGCACGCACCACCAGGTCCACAGTCTCGCCGTACGGCCCCGTGAAAAACACACCGGTAAAGGCAGCCACGCCATGCTGGGCCACCATTTGCACCTGTCCCGACGTGGTGGCAGCAGCCATGTCCAGGCTCACGCGCACGTTGGAGGTGTTGACCAGGTTGCCCGCCGTGTCCACCACATGCACCACAGGCTGCCTATCAAACGGCCGCTGCGCGCTGTGGGTGTTGTTTGTGAACGACGTCATGTTGGCCACCACACGCACGGTGGCCGGCGGACCATGTGTCACCACCACAGGCATGTCCACACTGTGCAGGTCGCCCGCGGTGAAGGTCAACACGTAGCGGCCTGCCAAGGGAAGGATACGCACTGTGTCGAAGCGCACCTGGAAGCCATTGGCAGGATTGGCCACGAGAGTGGTGGTGCCCGCACGCAGGACACCGCCGGTTGCACTCACACTCACACTCAACGGCTGCAGCGAAGCCTCGACGGGCGAGGGTTGCACCACGGTCGCAGGCGACGACGGTTGTGGCTCGTTTGCAGCGAGCGTGTTGCCACCTGCGTCGACGGCTCGCACGTCCACGGGGCCGAGAAGGATGTCGGCTGCGTCGTTGCCCGGATAGGCCAGGGATTGGCCTTGGCCGCCCGTGACGGCGAGATGGTCGGCTGCACCACGTGTGACGTTGATCTGCACCGTACCACTCTGTAGATTGGTGCTCTCGAGGACAAGGACGTGGATGCCGACACGCGGACGCACAAGCTGCACGCCGACAATGTCGACGCGACCAAACTGCATGGTGAACTGGGTCACGCCGACAACCTGCGCCACGGCCAGAGGCTGGCGTGTGTCACGTGCCAAGCCACCGGGCGAACTCAACACACGCACGTTGATCTGTCGCGGCACAGGATCAGCCAGGCCGACCACGCCTCCGCCCGCATCGTACGAAAGCAGCACAAAAGGCTGCACGGCCGAGGTGACATTGCTTGTGGCACGTGCAGGCTCTGCGTTGGCAACCGGCGCCACACGCACGGCCTGACCCACATTGATGGTGACCCAGCTGTGGGTGGGCAGGAGCACGCCGCTGCGATACTCAATGCGATAGTCGCCCCACGCAGGCGCAAGCAGCTTCACAGCGTCAAAGAGCGCCGTGCCGTTGCGCATGCGCACTGTGGTGCCGCCGTCGCCGCCCACAAGCGACGACGACGACGTGTTGAGCAGGTGTGCCGTTACGTCGCGTTCCAACGGCGCGTCGTACACCCGACTGCCACCTGCGTCGAGCACACCGATGGACACCGGCGCCAGCGTGGTCACCACCTCGCTGCCGCGGTTTGCGTCTCGGTTGTAGTCGCTCACCAGTGCATAGGCGTCGCCCACCGCAATGTGCACCGTAAACGTGTCCGAGTTCCAACTGAGTGCCAGCGTGTTGTGGCTCACCTGCGCCACAAGCGCATAGTTGCCGTCCAACGCACGCGGTCGCACCAGACGAAGGTTGGTAAAGTTGGCCACCCCGTTTTCCAGGTACACAAAGCGACCCAGGTCACGCAGGGAGACGGTGGAGCCCGACGGCACGTGTTGCAAGGTCACCTGCACCGCAGTGCGGTCAGGATAGGAACTGGTGCGCACACCGCCTGCATCCACAGCCTCCACAGCGAGCGGCGCCACATACGTCTCTGCAGCACTCTTGAGTGCCTGCGAGGGCGTCGCGTACACGCGCAGGCGTTCGGCCACGCCCTCGGTGACGTTGATGGACACGTTTGCCGATTGCAAGCCCTGCGTGGACAGGGTGACCACGTGAATTGCCTGCGGTGCGTTTGCAATCACCAGTGAGGCAAACTGGGCCACGCCAGCACTGGAGACGACGCTTGTCTGCTGGCCGAGTGTCAGTGTCGACGACGAGGCGGCAATGGTACGCGAGGCGCCGTCGCTGCCAAACAGCCTGTTGCCAGCCACGTCGACCACGTAGACATCCACCGCTGGCATCTGATAGGTGCGTGTGGAGGCAAACTGACGCGACCACGACGTTGCCACCGACAGGGCATGTGGTGCACCCACAGTCACCGTCAGGGACAGCGACGAGTTTGCAAGCCCGTTGCTGGCCAAGATCACAGTGTACACACCCACACGCGGGGTCACCAGGGACAAACCAGAGATGGAAAGCGATCCTTGGGTCATGTTGCGCACAAGAACACCCGTCAGACCGCTGTCTGTGCCGCCACTGACGCTAAGTGTCACCACACGCTGTAACGGGACATCCGAAGCACCCACTGCATTGTCACCCGCATCCAAAGCCTGGACACTCAGCGTGGACAGGGACACAGATGACGCAGAGGAGACCGACACTGTGGACGGCGACGGCGTACTGAGCTTCACCGCCTGTCCGAGAACAACCTGCACTGCAACCTCGCCCGATTGCAATCCAACGCCGCTCATGCGAAGCAAGTATGCACCCACGCGTGGGGTCAACAGCTTGACGGCGACAAAGGTTGCGTTTCCAGAGGTTGCGTTGACTGGAAGCAACCCAGCGGCCTGCACCGATGCATTCACCACCGACACTTGGATCGGACGCAGCTGGGTGTCTGTGCCACCGACTGCGTTGTCGCCATGGTCGTAGAGAATGGCATACAGGGGAGGCAACGTGCTGACCTCACGTGCAGGTACAGAGGTGGCGGATGTGGTCACCTTGATTGTGGTGGGAGGGCCCGGAAGCACACGCACGGCGATGGTAACGTTGCGCAGCGCGTAGGACGACACATGGACGCCATACACACCCGTGGGCACACGTCCCACCAGGCGAAGGTCGTCCAAGACGGCACGGCCACTGTGCGTGTCGACCTGACGTGCAAGGGTGCCCTGGAGGGTGACACCGGGCACAGACACATTGAGGGCGGCGTGGACCACCACGTCACCCGTGGTGACGGTGTTGCCAGCGTCACGCAGCTCCACCACCAATGGTTGGATGTCAATGGAGGGCTCGGAGACGTACTGCAACGCGGCAGCGGGGCTAATGGTGGCCAGGGCATGCGGTACACCCACGCCCACCTGAACACTGATTGACGCGTTGTGCAGACCCTGCGCAAGAAGCCACACTGTGTAGCTGCCATTCACAGGCGAATGCAACCCCACATCCGCAAAGACTGCGCGCCCTTGTGCCGTCACGGCCTCCTGCACACCAGTCAACACAGCGCCGCCACTGACCGTGGCTGAGACTGTGCGATTGAACACATCGAGCGCACCCAATTCGTTGCTGCCTGCGTCGATCACACGCACCTCGATGGCACCCAAGGCGGCAAAGACACGGCTTTGCACAACCACCGACGCAGACGACGGCGTGTGCACTTGCAACGCGGTCGGCAACCCAATGATCACTTCCAGACGCATTTCGATGCCAAACAGACCGTCACTGGACAGCTGCATCACATACACTCCGGCCGACGGACGCAGCAACGTCAAATCGTCAAACGCCTGCGTTGCATTGCGCACCAGCGTGCCCTGCAATGTGCTCCATTGCGTGCTGTTCCACAACGTCACCGTGACGTTGCGACTGGCCATCTGTGCATTCGAGACGGCGTTGCCTGCCGCGTCACGGCCAATCACGACGGTTGTGTTGACCGGAGTCGACGCCACACACTGCACACGTCCCAAATCGGTCACAGCGACATCCAAGGACACAACAGGCCCCGGAAGGATCTGCAACACCACCGATGCATTCAGCAGCGACGGCGATCGGAGAACAAGAGTGAAGTTTTGCGTCGGCGGACGCTGCAAGCGCAGCCCGGTAAACGACGCGACTCCGGTGCTCACAGAGGCCACACGCACACCCGAGAGGGGCAGGGTGGCAGGCACATCCAAGGTGACGTTGATGTGATCTGCTGCTGCCGCAGTGACAAGTGTGCCAGCCACATCGCGCACCTGCACGCTCACACTGCTCATCACCACGTCCAGGTTGGTGAGGTGTGTTTGTGTGCCACCAGACACAACCACCAGCCGGTGTGGCACACCGACGGTGACGTTGAACGCCACAGTGGCGTTGCCCAACAGCGCGTTGTAGAATCGCACCGTGTATGTCCCTGCCACGGGTGTGTCGAGCTGCACCTGGTCAAACAGCACCGAAGACGACGATGTGTTGGCCGTGATGTTCACCACACCGGCGTATGTGACGCCGTCGATGCTGGTCAGGGCGACCGATTGGCCTGCGAAACGGCTTGCGTCCACCGCGGTACCACTCGCATCCACTGCCGTCACACGCATGGCTGGCATAGTCACGGTGGCTGCAGCTTGCACCGTGTCCACTCCTACGCTGGCCACCTGTGCTTGCAAACGCACCGGATTGCCTCCGATGACTTGCACATCCATGGTTGCACTTTGCACACCTGCAGTGCCAAACACAAGCTTGTACGCACCCAACTTTGGCGCCTGCAGCGTCACGTTGACAAACTGGGTGGCTCCATTCACCAGGGTGTCGTTGAGGGCACCCACGAGCGTGGCAGCCGGCGCCACACTCATGCTCACCGTGCGATTGGCATCGCTGACGACCAAACTGCCGCCAGCGTCAAAACCACGCACGGTGACATCGCCCACCAGCGTCATGGGCGCCGTTTCGACAGAGACAAACGCCGACACGGGCAACACCACGCGCAGCCTGTGGATGGCACCCACCGAGACGTTGAAGGCAACCTGCAATGTGGGCAGGCCCGTCGACGACAGGTCCAGCTTGTACACACCCGCAGGTGGCGATTGCAACGCAAGGGTGTCCACAGACACGTTGCCCTGCACCATGGACAGCGAGGTCGTCGACAATACGGTGCCGTTGCCGTGGAGCACACGTGCAACAACCTCTCTGGGCGACACCGCATCCAAACCCACCAATGCATTGCTGCCTGCATCTTGGGTCTGCACGTGCACAGTGCCCAGGGACGTGATCACGGCGGAGGGCACTGACGAGGGCACATTGGCCACTGCCAGTTTCACCGCAAGGCCAGGCACGACATGCAACGTGACATTGGCCTCAATGACATTGCCCGTACCCGTGGCAAACACCAGTGTGTAGTTGCCCTTGGTCGGTGCAAGCACGCTCAAGCTGTCAAACACACACGCTCCGCGATCCGAGAGCAGAGACGTGGCCCCAGCCAGCGTGGCCGCGGGTATGTCGGACGCATGCAGAGAGGCGGTCACCGTCACTGCTGCCACTTGCGTCACGGAACCACTGGCGTCCAACACATTCACGGTGTATGTGGGCACGGCCACAGAGGCGGCGCTGACCAAGCTGCTGCTGCTTGCAGACGGACTCACGGCAAGCCTGTACGGCTGACCCGGGTTGATTTGCAGTGTAAACGTGTCGTTGATAAGTCCGGCCGTGCCAATCTGCACCGTGTACAACGCAGGAATGGGTGCAGCGAGCGAAGCACTGGCAAATGTCACCAGACCGTTGCCATGCGTGTACGCGGTGTCCACCACAGCCGATGTGGACAGCAGTTGCAACACGACGGTTCGGTTGGCGGAATCCACAGTCCACAGGGCGTTGTTGCCTCCGTCTCGCACAATGGCGACCACAGAGGGCAGCATCACAGTGACAGAGGTACTCAGGGTCACCAAACTGCTGCTGTTCAGAGTCAACCTGTACGCAGCGCCATACACAACCTCCACTGTGGTCACGCGTTCTGTCAACGAAGGGGAGACCGTGAGCAGCAACGTGTACACACCCACAGGCGGCGTGTTGAGAGTCAAATCGGAAAAGTTTGCCACGCCGCCCACCATAGCACGCAGCGAAGCACCACCCAACACGTCCCCAGTCACATCGACGCCGTTGCGACGCACGCGCAGGGTGGCGCTCTGTGTCACCGTGTCGTTGCCATACAATGTCTCGTTCCAGTGGTTTTGAGTGGCCACCACCACGGGCAGCAACGACACGCTGGTGGTGGCGTTGACCTGTCCCATGGCACTCAGGTCACTCAACAGCGTTGTGTACTCGGGCGTGTGCACAAACATACCGTGCACCTCAAACTCGTACAACCAGCCGCCGTCCGTGGCAGTCACGAGGGTGCCCATGGCCGCCTCGCTGTTGTTGAACACCACACGGAAGTGGCGACTGCGCACTTCGTTGGCCAGAAAGTCCACACAGAGACCGGCGTCGTTGGCGTCGGAAGGCACGACACGGCATGGGCGTTGGGTGCCGAATGCAGCCGCGCTCTGTTTGGTCACACGCTGCACAATGGTTTGCCACGTGGACGACGCGGCCACGTACGCTTGCACTTCGTAGTACGGCGGCGTGTTGCGACACGATTGGTACCACGACAGGATGACTTCGTTTGCAAAGGCCTCCTGCGGCAGATTCACCTGTGCCTGCACCAGATCCGTGTTGTTCTGCGTAAACTGGATGCCACACTTGTATCCTTGGTTCGCATCCGTCTTTTGACAACATCGGTCGTTGTCGTGGATCAGTGCAGGCGTCACGCCATCGCTGGTGCCTGTCGCACTGCCTGTCGTCGTTGCATTCGTGGCCAGATTCTCAAAGTACCGCAATCCCAGAGCCAATCGTTCCGACACGGCAAAGTCCAGCTCTGTTTTCACCCTACACAGCGGTGAAAAGGGATCCACTGCGTTGTACTGGTCCGCGGTCGCCGCCTTGACAAACTGCTGGCCGTTGTTGCCCACATACACATCGTACTTGCCCGTGTCGATCTGAGGCGTCGTGCACACCACCTGTGTGGCAGAAAGCCACTGTGCTGCGGTGGTCACTGTGGGTCCAAAACGGCATCGCAATTGGCTGTCCAGCAAGAATCCCGTTCCGGTCACCGTCACCGTCTCCCCACCTGTGGTCTTGCCCACCTGAGGCGTAAACGATGCCACGGTCTCCGGCGTATACACAGTGATGTTGATGCCCACGGTGTAGTTGCGCATGTTGTTGGTGGCGTTGACAAAGGCCATCCCTGCGGACAATGTCGGTGTGGTACACACAAAGCGAGTCGGTGACACGTACGACACATGTGCACACGCCTTTGTGTCCACAAGGGCATTAAGGAGGGCGTTGTTGACAAAGTTGTCGCCCGTAATGGTGACTTGGGTGCCTCCCGAGGTGGGACCCGAGGTGGGTGTCACCGCACTGATGTTTGCCACATCCAACACCTGCACCGTCCATGGGCTGCCCTTGATGTGTACGCCATCCAGTGTCACGCGTGCGTTGTACGTGTCTGGTCCCGCTTCGGTGTCGTATGTGGCTAGGTACTGCCCGCTGCCCGTGTACGTCACCGACGAATTGACACGCACCCCGTCGCTCACGCGCGTCACGTTGACCAACAGCACAGTGGAACCATCGGCTGTGCGAAGGTTGCCAAAGGCATCGCGTGCAAACACCTGGAAGGATTGTGTGCTGAAGGGACTGGCCGTGGAGAGGGCGACGCCCGACGCTGTGCACTGCGGCGGATGCACCGCCGACGGGTTCACCACAAGCACAGACGACGACACATTCTTTGTGGCCACCGTGGTCATGCGAACCACACTCACAGCCACTGTGGCGTCGGTAACCCCTGTGGCCAACGAGCCCGGGATGTATCCCTGCTGGCCTCCGGTCAGGTACAGGTGGCCACCCTGCGAGGCGACACCCGTGTACAAAGAGGCACCGTTTCGCACAGACAGAAACTGCCGGGTGCCCACCACGGCACCTGTGCTCGGGTCAATCTGGTGCACAATCGGCACGAGGTTGACGGCGCCCGTGTGTCCGGCGGGCTTGCTCTGGCCCGGATACAACCCATGCGTGCGACCGGCCACAAACAGATATCCATCGGCGTAGGTAGATGTTGTCATGCGCAACACCTGGCTCGACGACTCGGGCGACGTCACCGTCACCCATTGCATGTCTGCACCGAGCGATTTGTTCAGGGACACCACAAATGCACGCGAGCGCAGATCGGCTGGCAACATGGAGAGACCACCGCTGACAAATACACGCTGATCGTCGATGGAGATCGCGTAGGCCATGGTGCGATCATAGACGAGCGGCGACTTGATGACAAAGGGCAGCAGGGCCAACAGAGCACCGTTGCTTTGGTTGAACTTGGCCACCACAGTCACCTGGTCCGCTGTGAATGTGAATGCAGGGTAGGTTTTGGATGTGCCATACCCTGTTGCAAACACAGTGTCGTCCACGTCGTCCACGGCACACGCGTACAGCGAATCCTCAAAATCATCGGTACCGGAAAACTCTGTGTGCCACTTGAAGACACCGGCAGAGGTGAGTGCCACTGTCGATGGCTGCTCCTTGTTGGTTTGACTCGACACACGCGAGGCACCCACGGCAAACACATAGCCGCGTGCACGCGAGAAACACACCCCCTCCAGGGAGTCGCTGGTGGACATCCTGTACTGATAGCCCCACGCACGCGTGCCCGTGGCCGTGTCGATGGCCACCACCCATCCGTCGTTGCCGCTTACCGATTCGCCGGCCACGACGGCGGGTGATTGCGCACGTCCCACAACAATCACGCGTGCGTTGGCCTCGTCCAACACAATGTCCCGTCCTGCCACCACGCCAGGGACCGTAATCGACTGGATGGGATGGATCCACACGGTGGCGCCATTCTTGTCCAGCTTGTACACCACGGCGCCGTACAGAGAGGTGAACGCAGTGGATTCACCTGGTCCCGACGGATACGCCTGCGTACATGACAATGCGACGTACATGTTGCCCTGCGCATCTGCAGTCACTCCTACACTCTGGCACGATCCCACGCCAGCGGCGCCGTACAGCTGTTGCACAAGCTGCGCCTCCACGGTATCGATCTGCGCGCCGATCGGCGTGCCAACCTGGAGTGTGTACGACTTGGCCACCGTGATGTTGTATGCACCCAACCAACGTCCTCCCTGTGCAGTCAGGGTGATGTTCAGCTCGGGCACCTGGGCCACAAAGCTGCGCTGGGTGACACTCGTACGGTTGTTGTCGTATGCATCACGCTCCTGGATGTCAAAGTGGCCCACTTGGCCAGCCACTGCCGAGGTGAGACCAGCCCCGCCAATGATCGAATTGTAAGGATCCACGGGACCAGGCAGCACATTGACAGCAGCCACAGGCGAACCAATGACGTGCTCGCCTGCAAATCGGACTGACAGCACATGCACGCCACGCACCGTACTGTTGTATGTGACTGCATACCGCCCACCACCGACGGCAACCACCACAGCTTGGCCGCTGACAAAGGTGGCGTTCAGCTGCGCGAGATCACTGGTGCCGGCCGCCGAGTTGTTGTACGTGTCTCGCAACTGCACAAACGTACCCACACTCGACACTCCGGCACCCACATTTGCTTGCACATTCAGCAACTCTGAGCGAGAGGCCACCGCCTGCAACGGAGTGACACTCAGGGGCAAGGGACTGCCAACAATGCCCACAGCCCGTGTCGCCTTGTCGACGATGGCCACGCCATAGGTGCCCGCGACTGTGGTGGATACGGACACCACGTATTGTCCCGAATGGGTGCCTGACACGGTACCATTCACAACCACGGGTCCTGTGAGCACAACCACAAAGGCGTCCGGCTGTGTGCTCAGCGGATTGGAGTACACATCGCGTGCCTGGATGGCGACACTGAACGTCTGGTTGGCTGCCACCGAAGCGGTGGAGTTGCCCACAACCGTGCTGTGGCGTTGAGACACAACGTTGGGCAGCACAGTGATGTTGTGGGATGACACGACGCCCTTGCCGGCGATAAAGACATCCACCACATGGGTCCCGATCTGGGTGATGTTGACAAACACGTCAAAGCGACCGTTTCCAATGTACGTTGCACCTTGCATGTGTGTGGCCACAGCGTCGTTGCCATCCTGTGTGGTCAGGTTGTTGCCAAAGGCGTCTCGCATCTGAATGCGCACCTGGCCCAGCTGACCTGCCAGCAACGTGGTGGGCACTTGCACGACCGACGATGTGCTCACCGACACGGCACTGGGGGTCGCGTGCACTGCAAACGGCAGGCCCACCGCCTGTGCATCCAGCGTGACACGGAGTGTGTAGTTTCCAGACAGCGTTGGGTTCACCGAGACGCGTTGGGGCACGCGCATCGTGTCTAGATTCTGCCAGGGTACGTACTGGTGCGCTGCCTGCTCTTGCGAGAGGTAAAACAGGGTGCCAGCTCCAAACACATTGGGTGCAGAGCCCTCTGTAGAGCCGAGTCCAGCGCCACTGCGCACCTGTGTGCCAAAGAAAGCCAGTGATCCATCCACACTCGGAATGCTAACCTTGTTTGCGTTGCCATCAAGGCGGCTGTCGTACGAATTGAATGCCAAGTGGTAGCCCGTTGTTGCGACAAAGTAGTCCCCTGCAGGCAACCAAATGGGCTGTGTGAAGCGTTCCCACATGACCAACCCGGCATGCGGCGACGTGGCACTGTTCACTGACAGCTTGCCCACATAGGTTGTGCTCAGAGCACCCGCGGTGACTATCCACACGTTGATCGTCGTGTTGGATGAAAATGTGGGCGGTCGGAAGGCACCCAATCCTGTCAACAAGATGGGTTTGAGCACGCGCACCGGCACTCCTTTTTCGCCCATCGAGCCAGAGTTGCCCGTCATCGATGCACCAAAAGCAACACCCTGTGTGCCCAGTGCCGGCTGTGGGTTGTACCCATCCAACTCCACGTCGATGGTGTCGTACCAGAACGTGCCTGCACCGTACATCAACGGTGCCGAGGTGTTTGCCTCACTCCCCAGCAGCTCTCCATAGCGTGCGGGTCCATAGAAGGACACAGCCGCGTTGGCTGTGTCGACTTGCATCCAAGTGCCACCCCCGCCGTTGCCGTTGGGCGCACTGTGGTCGTCAAAGCTGGGGAAGGCCACTGAGTAGCCGTTGGCCACAATGTAGTACTTGCCAGGGAGCAAATGAACAGACGCGTTGAGATCCATGCGCATCACATTGCCTTGCACGTTGCCTGTGCACACGAGCGGTCCCACCACCTTGTCGTCGATGGCCTCGTTGCGGACGATGGTCACTGTGATGGGCTGCACCGTGGCTGCGTTGTGTGGTACAAACGCACCCAGGGCACGCACGTTGATGGCACGATGCACCTGGAAACCAACGGCACGAGGAACTGTCACGGTCTCGGTGCCCACCGTGCCCATTGGCACAGAAATGGCCTTGTGTTCCACTGTGGCTTCTGGGTTGCCATACGCATCGCGTGCCGTCACATTGGCCACGTGCGTCGACACGCCTGCGACGGTGCTGTTGGCCACCTTGTCCAGCATCGAGGTGGCTGCTGTTGCGTTTGCGGGTGCAATGGTGAGGGAAACCACGATGCTGGGCACCTGCACAACCGTCACCGTGTACGTCTTGGCCACCGTCAAGTACACAGTGGCACCATACACGCCATTGCCAACATGGTTCATCGAGTAGTTGGCTTTGCCAATCACATGCAGCGTAAACACGTCCATCGTGGGCGACGTGCGGTTGTTTCCAAACCGATCGCGTGTCTGCACAAGCAACACGTTGGTCACATCTACGCCCGCAATCCCATTCGACACCCGACCCGCCTCCACAGCAGTGCTGTAGTTTGATGCACCGGGTGCCACCGTAAACGGCAGCGGGGCGCCCACACTCACGGCATCCAACCACGTCGCGAGCATGTACACACCCGCGACCGTCGGTGTAACCACGCCCCTGTGTGTGGCATTGGCATACGCACCCAACCACTCAATACTGGCGTTCAGATGGATCCCAGCCAGCGAAGCGACAGCGGCCAGGTTGGCGGTTGCCGTCTGCGTGCGCAGGTTGCCGTATCGATCGCGTGGTTGAATCGAAAACACTGCAGATTCTCCAGCCACGGCGCCTACAGGTGCCTGAACAAGTGTACGGTTTGCCTGTGCATCAGCGGCGACCACTTGCACAGGGAAGGGCGATCCCTGGATGTGCTTGTTCCCAGGGTGCAGCTGCACTGCCAGCGTGTAGTTCCCAGCCAGTGTGTAGGACACCACACCACGATATTGGTTGATGGCGCCATAGGCAGGCATGGCAACAGGGGTCACCATGGTTGGTGTGCCCTGCAATCGGGCCGAGAACACATCGTCGGCGCGTTCGGTGCGATTCACCCCATTGGCATCGCGTGCAACGGCCTCCACCGTCCACTGACTGCCAGCAACGGCAGGCGACGGCAATGGAACACCCGCAACACTCTCGTTTGCCTGTGTCACGGGCCATGCGATCACCACCGTCAGCGGCGATCCTTCGGCGTCCGTAAACACACCCGTGTTGTGTCCAAAGCGCAGCTGGTAGGTGCCCGGCAGCACATTGCGCAGCGAGTACAGCGCAAAGGTGCGTGAGGAGCGGGAGCAGTTGTTGGTGACGACCACGTTGGCCTGGGACATGTCACCCACTGTCTTGTTCAACAAGCCAACCATCTCCTCACCGGCGAGACACGCCTGGATCTCGTTGCCGTAGACATCCAGCGTTTGGTACTCCCACGTGAGCACGGGTGTGGTGCGGCTGCTGAACACCACCGTCGTGGCGTTGCCCGTGTTTGGCACACGGGACACCACGCGCGCACGCACATCCTCCAACCCTGCAATGACCTCAAACGTGTGTGGCGATCCTGCAATGTGTGTGCCGTTCAGCATCACGTTCATCTGATATGTTCCAGCCACAGTCGGTGTCAACTGGGCGATGTATCGTCCCGTTGCCGTGTCTGGGTTGACGCTCACCTGTACCGACACACCGACCCCTGTGGCTCGGCCAGACACGCCTGTGGCGTTGACCACAAACACGTCACGATCGTGCCACTGGAAGGTGTTGAGGGTATCCCGAGCAATCACATCAAACGCCACCTGGGTGCCAGCAGACACACTTGTGACCATGCCGTGCGAGCACTTGGATGCATCTGTGGCCGTCACTGCCAACAGAGTGTCGCCCACGTTGATGGGGTACCCTGCGTGGCGTACAGTGACGGATTTGTAACCCGTGTTGGGGAATGTAGGCAGCTGACAACGCATGTGTGTGCTGTTCACACGCACTGCAGGTTGTGTGACACTGCCAAAGTCACACGCCATCGTGGGCATCAACTTGCACAACACACAGCCTCTGTGAGTTTGTGTGACCAGTCGCATGAGATTGTCCACGGGTGACACGCCCGCGCTGGTTTTCGACACCGTCGACGGCTCGTTCTGCGCCCAATTGAAGTAATCCACTGCGGAGCCATCACGCGCCGTGTCATTGGACAGGAATCCTCGTCGCAGACCCGTCACTTCCGTGTTGAGACCCAGCTGCACCCATGCTTCCGGTGCAGATGGGCTGCATCCGGCTGCGCGCAGCCACGAAACAGCCGTTTCGCTCTCCAGTGACGAATGCACCGTACCTTGCAGCGCAGACACGCCTGGAAGTGCCTGACACAAAGTATGACCGTTTTGAATCTGAGGTGCATCGACACCCACGTAGCAATGGCGGTACGGGCACAGTGCACCGTTGCCCTGCACCCCGCTGTCTGTCTGCACGCCAGACACACGGAACGTCACCGTGTCGCTTCCATCCAACGACACCTCGGTCCTCGACCAACTGTCCACCCTGGCACGTAGGTACGGATGTACATGGGCCAAGCCTTCGCCCGCACGAACCACAGGCGGGGTTGGGTACGTTGCATCCGAGGGCGCAGGCCCACACGCGCCCGACAGGCCGCCCGTGACATCAAACTGCACACCGGTGGCATTGTCTGCAAACACCAGAATGGTACCCCCGCCTCCTCCGCCGCCGCCACACGACGAGGGACTGCCGATGCTCTCGCCGTCTGCTCCTCGTGCAACCAACTTGCCACCGCCCATCACCCTCTCGGCCACCACCAAGATGGCACCGCCACCGGCACCACCTGTGCCCGAAGGCACGTTGGCAACCGCTGTGGAGCCACCGCCTCCGCCTGTGCCAAAGTGTGCTCGCACACGCTGGGCTGCAAACGGTGCGGCCACACCCGCACTGGCCGTGCATGCTGACGAGTAACCATGGACCGTCGATGCGACCGGTGCCTTGTTGGCTCCGGGGCCGCCCGGCGAAGGCCCGCACAGTCGCGCATCGGCGCCACCTCCGCCTCCTGCGCGTACATCTGCAGTGGACACCGCATTCTGCGTGGGCACATAGTTGCGCCCTTCACCGCGGAAACCTGCACCCACAACCGAACGCGCAATCCCTCCACGGAACCCGCTTCCTGAGGCGTCGATGGCGCATGAGGCACACACATCCACCGTGTCTGCAGATACAATCACCACGCCGTACTTGCTGCCGTCGTACGGACGTGCTCGGATTTGCGCACCGCCCGTCAACACAAGCGACTTGTAGTGTGTGTACGTGATGGCCACACTGCCGGTGCCGGTGTACGCACCGTGGATGGGTCCCACGGTGTGCACCGTCACACCGGTGATCTTCTCCACCACCACAAAGTCGTAGTGGCCCCACGACGCCTTCTCCTCCACGTTGTTCACGTCCTTGTACGTGTACAACACCAGGCGGTCGTTGATGGCCAAGCCATCCACCGATGCCAACGAGAACGAACGTGCACCCGCGCTCACCGAAGACGCAAGCGTGTAGAATCGGTTGAAATCCTGTTCCACGGTCCCGTTGCCCAGCACACGCGTCTGCTGGCTATCGATTGCCGACGACCGCACGTGCAGATCGTACACTGCGCCCACTTGGTTGGCATAAAACTCCACGGGTGACCCGATGCCAATCTGCTGCTTGTCCATCCACAGACCCACCTGCATCTTGGCCACCCCTGCTCCTGCCGTCGGGCGTGGTGGCACGGGGCATGTGATGTTGGTGCCACTGGACACGCTTGCGTCCGTAAACCCAAGTGCGTCGCCCCAGAAGCACTTGACGTCCGTCTGCTTCTGCTGACATGCATAGAGGTTGTATCGTGCGGACGGATACACGGGCACAAGCACCTTTTGTGCACCTGCGTCGTCCGGTCCCACTGCCGAACATCCCTGCACAATCTGCACCTGCTTCAATGTCACCCCGTGTGCATTGGCCACACTCACGTTCAGTGTGTCATTCTTGATCGAGTGGAACAACGCCGTGGTTTGTGTCCACGCCTGCATGACACTCTCGGGGCTTCCAGATGCACTTGTCATGGACAGCGTGCAGTGGGAGCACGATGCACTCAAAGTCACCGATCCGCCCGTGGGATCGACAATGTGCAACGGGTACGCCTGTCCAATCAGCTCTTCGTGCGCATTGATGCTCTGTGGCAGCCCGGCCATCGACGTTGAGTTCACAAAGGTTGTCATGAACACCGCGTCTGCAAACCCACCCCCGTTGACACCCCAGAGCGAGCCAAACGAGTGGCCGCTAAACAACAGCTCACCAGCACAGTTGGACGATGCCGATGCCAGGAAATCTTCCGAAGCCGTGCCGTACTGACGGTGTGTCACCAGCTCGCCACTTGTAAGATAAACGGCGTAAAACGCGTCATAGCCTCCAGCGTGTGTGAATCCAGGAAGAGAGCCAAACGTGTACCCTGTGATCGCCACGAATCCCGACGGCGTGGTGGTGACTCCATATGCCCCTTCATCCTGAGGTGAGCCCATCGTCTTGGCCCAATCCACAGTGCCATCGTCCATCTTGATTGACATCAGCAGGATGTCGAGGCCGCCTACGTTTGGCAACCCCAAGTTCATCGTGCCACCCGTCCAACCGCCCACAAAGACGCGGTTTCCCCACGTGGCGCACGCGTACGCACCGTCCACCGTCGCCGTGCCATACAGCTTCTTCCACACCTGCACACCCGCAGCGTTGTACTTGAACAAAAATATATCCGAGCCTCCGCCTGGGTTCAGCCCATCCAGGGCGCCAAACGTGTGACCTGTGACGTACACATTGTCCTGGTCGTCCCTGCAGATGGCTCTGCCTTCGTCGTAAAACGTGCTTCCGAACTGACGTCCCCACACCAGTTCTCCCGTGGAGGCAGACAGCTTGCCCACCACCACGTCGTACGTCCCGCCCAAGAACGTGCCGTACATATTCCCGCCCACATAGGCGCTAAAGTACAGCATGCTTTCATCCGCCGACAGAACCAAAGAGCCTGGGAATTCGTTTGCTGTGGTGCCGTACGATTTGGCCCACAGCAACGTCCCATCCGCGTTGAACTTTGCAAACACCATGTCCACGCCCCCGTAGTACGGTAGGCCATGGAAACCTCCACCGACATAGCCAGCCACGTAAATGTTCAGCTGCGAGTCGGTGATGACATCGTGTGGCACGTCGTTGCTCGTGCCGCCCATCTGGATGCCCCACTGCAAAACACCGTCTCGGTTGTACTTGCGCAGATGCCAGTCGTGATTACCATAGTTTGTGCCACCGGCAAGGATGCCGTCCGTATGCACACCCACAATGATGTTGCCTGCATTGTCCAGCGTCGACGTGAACCCGCGTTCCTCTGTCCCGCCGGTGCCAAACTGGACGTTCAACGACGCCCCGTGGGCATCGCACCCACCATTCACATTGGCATGTTGTGACACAGTCGTTTTGACGTCGGCCACGGACACTGTAAAAGTGCTGTTGGCTGTGGTTGTGTTGAACGCCACCGTGACCCCCTTCCACGCTTGTTCCAGCTGCGCAGCCGTGCCATTCAGCCATGCAGGCGTCGCCACGCAAGCCGAGCAGGTGATTGTCAGCGTCAGCGAGTCACTGTCCACGTCTGTGATGCTCAGCGGGTACAGTTCGCCCACGCGTGTTGTCGTCACTTGCATGCCAGACGGCAGGCCTGTCACCTGGGGTGGAATGTCGATGCCTGCCACGTATGCAAGCATCTCTCGGTTCCCCTGATATGTGGAGAAGATCGACCCCATCGTCCAGCCAGCAAACAAGAGCTGACGGTCGCATCCTGCCGCCAGGTCACGCATCTGGTCTTCGCCACCTGTACCGAACTGGTTCAGCTCCAGCATGTTGCCCTGGGTGTCAAAGATGGCGTAAAACAAGTCCCAACTACCCGCGGAGGTGTGACCCGGGAGCGAACCCTGTACGTAGCCACCGAGTGCCACCAGGCCGTTCGACAGCACCACTGCTCCGTGCGTGTAGTCGGTACCGGCATGGCCCACGTTGCGTGCCCACTTCAATGCGCCCGTGTTGGCGTCCATGGCAACCACAGTTGCGTCTGCAGTGCCGCCCTGTGGTTGGCCAGCGAATGCTCCTCCCTGCACATTTGTACCCGCGTACACGACGCCCGACCGCACTCCACACGTCCATGACTTTTCGATGCCCGATGCCGTTCCAAAGGTGCGTGTCCACAACCGCGTGCCGCTCGGTGAATACTTGATGACAATTGCGTCCCCGTTGTCAAGGTACGGCTGCCCGTCAAATGCACCACCCGTTCCACCTGTGATGTACGTGTTGTCGTCCTCATCGATGCACATCTTGGTGGGGTCCACGTTTGCCTCTGCACCTGTGCCTTGCAACCACACAGTTGTGCCATCCGACACCTTAAGCTTGGCCACAAACACCATTTGACCCACCGTGTTCGTCACACCTGCGTAGTTGCCCGAACTACGCCCGGACACGTACACATGTGCGTTGTCTTTGCTAACCACCGCATCGGTGACTTGATCACCTGTCGTTTCGCCAAACCGTTTCACCCACAGCAAATCGCCATGAGGCGACAGTTTGATGGCAATGCCATAGTTGTTGCCGACGATGGGCACCCCAAGGAAATTGTTGGTTGCAGATTGACCCACTGCGTACACGTTGCCCAAATCATCCGTGGTCACCCCTGCCGCATTCTCGTATCCCGATCCATAGGGTGTGAATCCCCACAGAAGCTCACCCGTCGGGCTGTGTTTGCGCACAAACATATCATGGTCCCCAGGGATTCCTTCGCCTGGGAATTGACCGTTCGTTGTGCCCGACACAATGGTGTTGCCAGCACGGTCCATGACGCCTGCTCGGGAGGATGCGATTGCCGAGTTTTGATCCTGCGCACCCTTGGGTCCCTGTGTGGCCACACTGGGGAGGCATCGGGACACAAATGCCGTTTCGGTCACCGCAAAGTTTCCATCCGTCACCGTCACGGTCAATGTGTCGTTGGGCACTCCCTGGCCATACGACACCGTCACATCTTTCCATGCTTGATTCACGTGTGCCGCCGATCCCGAGAGGAGGTTGGTCGACAGCGTGCACGCCGTGCAGCTGATGCTCACGTTCACCAGATCATAGTTGTTGTCAACCACCGTGATCGGGTGTGTGGCACCCAGAGCTGTGGTGGTCATGTCCACGCTCAGAGGCAGTCCAACTTGCGTGGGATTGCTGGTGATGTGTTTGGTCAGCACCACCGCATCCGTTGCGCCTCCGGCAAACCCAGTGAACCACGTTCCGGTCGTGGTTCCCGCCATCACCAGTGCATTGTCACATCCCAACGCAAAGTCGGACAGCACGTCACCGTTGGCGCTGCCGTGTTGTTTCACGCCCAACAGGGTGCCTTCCAGTGTGTACCACGCGTAGAAAAAGTCTTCGCCGCCTCCAAAGTTGCTGTTGCCCGGCATGGCGCCGCGGGAAATCCCGCCGATCACCAGGAAGGGTCCACCGGGCGCATTTGCCATGTGCAGGTTGTATGCCCTGTCTTGGCTGCTGCTTCCAACCATTTTGGTCCATTGGATGGCCGAGTCACTTGTCACAAACATGACAAAGGCGTCGTCGCCTCCGTACGCAGTTGCTCCGTTGAACCCTCCGTTGGCCCAACCTGCCACGTACACACCATTGCTTGTGGCTGCACAGCCCCATGCCTCGTCGCGATTGTTTCCGCCGCCAAGGTGCTTCAGCCACAACTGGAACCCCGTCGGGGTAAAGTACGCGGCAATTGGGTTGTACGACGCGGTGTTGGAGCCCGAGTACACTCCGTGACCAAAGCCCACAACGTACACAAAGTCATTGGGAGCCACACAGAGGTCGCGTGGAAAGTCGCCATCGAATGTTCCTGAACCGCTGCTCCCCCATTGTTTGCCCCACATCTGGGTACCGTCGCGAGTGCTCCACTTGGCAAGCAGGGCATCCGGCCCACCCACCTGTGCACCAAAGATCACGCCGTTGCCTTCGCCCGTGGTGTACACAAACTGTTCGTCCTGAGACAGGCCAAGGCCCCAACCCCATTCGTTGCCGGTGGTGCCGTACTGTGTGCCCCACACCAGATTGCCATCCTTGTCCAGCTTGGCCAGAATGGCATCGTTGCCACCGTAGTGTGTGCCAAACACCGGCCCCGACACATAACCGTCGAAATAGACACTGCCAGCCGAGTCGACCACCATGCGGTGAACTTCGTCGTTGCCCGTGCTGTTGAATTGGCGAATCCACAATTGCGTGCCCGTGGGCGAATACTTCACCACAAAGATGTCCAGATTCGGCGGGTTGTTGTTCACCACGCCACCAAAGCTGCCTGTGCTTGTGATGCCCACAATCACATTGCCATCGCGATCCACCACAACCGCCTTTGCAGATTCGGCTGCTGCCGAGCCAACCTGCATTCCGGAATCTGGGCGCGGCAGGCATCCTCGCAGCGGGTAGGTGGCACTGTTTGTCAGCACGCCTTTGTCCACCGAGACGTTGATCACAAGGTTGCCCATGCCAAACGACTGTCCGTACTGAGCGGTGACATTGCGCCATTGCGCTTCCACTTGCGTCGTTGTGCCCGTCAGTGTGGATTGCGACAACGTGCAATGCGAACACGACAGGGTCACATCCACCACAGCCGTCGGTTTCGTGTACAACGCAAGCGGATACGTCAGGCCCAGCTCGTGCACCGGATCCAACCCCAGCGACGACAGCCGAGGCCGAGGCACGACGCTCACCGAACGCACCCAATTGTCCTCGCTGCCAAGACTGTTGCCAACCAGGTTGCCTGCCGTGTAACCACCCAAAAGCCCAGTGTGGTGGCAATTCACATCCACATCGTACAGCTCATCCGTCCCCGTGGACCCAATCACCTCCAAGGACAGGATGGTTCCCTCCAGATCCATGAGGCCGTAAAAGATGTTCTTTGCTGTGGGTGGCATGTTCAAGTGCGACGGCAACCCGCCGACCACGGAGCCAGCAAACAGCAGCAGACCGCCCGGCGTCACCTTGATGCCCCACCCCAGAAGTTCGGTTGTGCTCACAATGTTGGTCATCCACACGATGCCTGCGTCGGACGTGCGCAGGGCAACCACAGAGGCGTCAGTGACGCCGCGGAATGGATTGCTGCCGTAGAATCCGCCAATGGCACCGATGTCGTACAAGAGCCCACCTGCCACAGCGCAGCCGTGGGAATAGTCCGGTGCCGAGGTGCCAAACATCTTGGTCCAAATGAAATTGCCGTTGAGGTCGTACTTGATAATCGTACGGTCGAAGCTGCCCACGTACGGCTGTCCATCCATCGACGCATGGCTCTCGCCACTCAAGTACACGTTCCCATCGTCATCCACACACATGCCACGCATCAAATCGTCTGCGGGACTGCCTCTTTGCCTGGCCCACACGGTCTCACCTGTGCTCGCCTTGAGCTTAAAGAGGAAAAAGTCGTACCCGCCCGAATTCGTGCCTGCAAGTGCTCCGGTTGTCCAACCGGACACGTACACATGCTGACCATCGGGTGACATGGCACCCCCGTGCGGATAGTCGTTACCGGCGCTGTTGTAGCCCTTCTGCCACACCATCTGGCCCTCCGCGTTGACCTTGACCACAAACAAAGCGGCCTGCGTCGGGGTCAGACCCGGGATAAAGTCTGTGCTCGTCGTATACCCAATCAGGTACGAGTTGCCCTCCAAATCCACGGTACACTCGTGTGGGATGTCACCCTCCGAGCCACCCGTTTGGAACGACCACACCACGTTGCCGCTCTTGTCCAGCTTTTGCACAAACGCATCCCAGTTGCCCTTTGCCGTTTGTCCTGGCAGCTGGCTGGTCGTGTGGCCCAACATGTAAATGTTGCCTCGCTTGTCAAACATCTGCGTGTAACCACGATCCTGCAGGTTGCCCCCGAATTGTTTGTCAAACAGAGGACCCGCAAGTGCACAGCCACCCATCACGGTTGTGTTGGCCAGTGCCACGTCGTATCCATCCGATAGCGACAAGACAAGTGCCTCGTCGCCCGAATACGTGTCATTCCAGTTGAACTGCACCGCCTTCCATGCCTCTTGCAACTGCTGTGCTGTACCACTCAGCGTGCGCACAGACGCATGGCATGCTTGGCATCCAATCTGCAGTGTCAACACATCGCCGTCGGCGTCGGCAAACGTCAGCGGCACTTGGGCGCCTGTGGTGGCTGTCCCGATGTGGATGGTCTGCGGCAACCCCGACATCGTCGGCGGCCGGTTGAGCATCACCAGCGAAAACACGGCATCTTCACCCCCCACAGCGGATGGAAACAGTGCACCGTGAGACGAACCGCCAATAAGAACCTGTCTGGCACATCCTGCGGCCACAGCCGTGGCCATGTCTGCGTGAGCGGTGCCCTTTTGCACCAGCTGCACCTGGGTCCCAGACAGATCGTACACGGAATAAAACAGGTCGCTGTTGCCTGCGCCGGTGTGTCCGTCTGGAAGAGCACCCAGTGTGTAGCCGACGCTGACGAGCAGGTTGTTGGACGTCAATGCCGCATCGACGACGTAATCGTTCTCGTCGCTGAGAATCACACGCGAGGTGTCCGCGGTGCCCGTGGACACAAGAAACCCAGTCCACATGGCATCTTTGCCCTTGCTCGGGAAAAGGTTGACGATCATTCCTGGGCCCACAGTCATCGCCGCGTACATCCGATCTCCCTGCACAGCACAGGACACTGCGATGTCGTCTCCGGCCGATCCGTACGTGCTCGTCCACACCCACTCTCCATTGGCACTGAATTTGGTTGCCAGGGTGTCAAACCCGCCATACAGTGCGGTGCCAAATGTCGAGTTTGTGCGTCCAACCACAAACACTTCGCCCTCCTCGGATGTGCACACCTTGCGTCCTTCGTCTGTCTCTGGCCCTCCAAACTGCCGCGCCCACACTGTGGATCCATTGCCTGCGTGCAGTTTGGCGACAAAGGCATCGCCCTTGCCAAGTTGACGACTGTGCAGTGCACTCGACGTGGATCCGCTCACGTACACGTGTGTGCCGTCGCTGCCCAGGTCCACACCATACACCATGTCTTGCCCTGGCGTGGCAAACCATCTCGACCAGCGTAGATCGCCATTGGCACTCAGCTTCATCACAAACCCGTCCATCTCACCTGCGTTTTCGTGTCCCCGCAAACTCGCGCTGTTGCTGTATCCACCCACGTACACATCGCCATACACATCCACATCCATGGAGGTTACGATGTCATCGCCTGCGCCGCCCAGTTGGATGGCCCACATCTGCACCTGCGCTGGCGAAAACTTGATCACCACGGCGTCCGCTCCACCGGCATGTGCGGGCAGCCCCGGAAACGTCGTGTTGGTTGACAGCGCTGCAATGGCATTGCTACGACGATCCAAAGCCACCGCGCTCACCACCTCCTTGCCAAATGTGCCCAGTTGCCACTCGCGCTGCGGACCGCTGGCCGTGCATCCGCCCAGCAGTGAGGCGGTCATCTGTGCGTAGAGAGCTCCTTCGTCGGTGACCCTCACACTCAGCGTGGCATTGCCTGTGTTTGGGTCTGCAATGACGGCCACGGCGGCCCAGGCGGCCATCAACTCGGATGCGGTTCCGTTGATGGGCGATGGCACGCTTGCACATGCACTGCACGTCACTGTCAGTTGCAACGAGGTGCTATCCACGTCACTGATCGTCAACGGGTACGCTGTGCCAAAACCTGCCCCAGACACCACTGTGGAGGGCAGTCCCGCAAGCGTGGGTGCAAGGTTGATCGAACGTCGTGCAAACCACCCGTCGAGCGACCCACTCAGCGGTGCAAACAAGCTGGAGCCGGTGCGACCTGACACAAGTACTGTTTTGCCACACCCTGCCCGCACGTCGCGTACGATTTCCTGGGCCGCCGCACCCATCACTTCGCCCTTCAGGTATGTGCCGTGCTCGTCAAAGAACACCACCACTCCGTCGTTGGCACCTGACCACGGCAGTCCAAACACGCTACCTCCGGCGTCGAGACCCATTGCAATGATGCCCGTGTGCATCACATCCATGGCGAGCGAGTAGTCGTGTGTCGTGCTGCCGACCAATCGCACCCAGGCCACGCTGCCGTCGGTGGCGTTGAAGGCAACCAGAGCAGCATCGGTGAGTCCGTGGGATGTCTGTCCGTACGCACTGCCTGCAAACCATCCCGCTGCATACACGCGTCCGGAACGTGCGCTCACACGGAAGAAATTGTCGAATCCCGTCGTGCCCATCTGCTGACCCCACAGCAGCGCACCCGAGCTTCCATTCAGCTTGAGCACATATCCGTCTCGGTCTCCAATGTGTGCGTTGGGAAGCAAGTCGCCCGCCGAGTATCCCGAAATATACACGTCGTTGTTCTCGTCCACGGCCAACCCTGTGCATTCATCCGCAACGTTGGTGCCGCTCACGTGCGTCCACACCACCGTGCCATCGTCTGTGCTCAGCTTCATCGCAAACACATCCAAGTCGGCAGCTGCAGTCTGGCCGTTCAGGGTTCCCGAGAACCTGCCGGCCACAAAGACATGCTTGCCATCGTGTGACACTTCGCACCCATGTGTGTTTTCGTTGCCCAATGACGCCGAAAAGGTGCGCAGCCACACCATGTCTCCCGTCGGCGTGAGCTTCATCACGGCAACGTCGCCGCCCCCAGCCGCCGCTCCGATCGGAAACCCGGAGATGTACACAAAGCAGACGTAGAGGTTGCCCAACGCGTCCACTGCAATAAATGTGCTGTGTGCAGCGATTGTCGCAGCAAATTGTTTGGTCCACAAAATTGTGCCTGTGCCTGCATACTTGCGCACAAACAACGTGTCGCCACCTGCGTGAGTCTGGCCCGGCAGCGCCCCGTCGGTATTCCCCACCGCGTACATGTTGCCCGCATTGTCCATGCGATTGCCATACACAAATGTGACGGTCGTTCCACCGACGCCAAACTGCGTCTGAAAGTCGGTTGTGTACAGCGGGGTGCATCCCGCAGCCACGCCAGCCTGTGCCGTCACGTTGGCGATCCCATCCGTCACAAACACAGACAACACATCGTCACCCACCCAGGGGTCAAACGACACACTCATGCCCTGCCATGCGGCCATGAGATCTGCCGACGAGCCAGTCACGGTCATTGCCGTGCTGCCTGTGCCCGTGTTGCATGCCTTGCACGACACGCTCATGCTCAGTGTGTTGTTATCCACATCACCCACAGTCAGCGGATACGCCTTGCCCAAGGCCACGGGGTTGCCATCCACGACCAGCGGCACCCCAGTCATGGTGGGTGCCGTGTTGATCACCTGCTTGCTGCCAAACGCATCCACACCACCTGCCGAGGTGCCTCCAAACAACGTGCCGTTTGTGATGCCTGCAAACACAAGCAGTTGCTGTGCACACCCTGCACTCATGGCCGTGATTTCGTCGTCACTGGCGCTGCCCAATTGCACCGTGTACACCACCTTGCCAGCACGGTAGTCCAGCACGTAGTAGAACGCGTCGCGTCCGCCAGCGGAGGCGGACGTTGATCCTGCCACCACACCCGTGGTCCAACCGCCGGCCACGATCTGTCCCGATCCAGACAGGCGAGCCAGCGACGTGACAGTGCCCACGCCTGTTGTACTGCCCATGTGTGTCCACACTGTTTCTCCTGTGCTTGTGTTCAGAGCCACCACGGGCAATGTTGTTTCGCCCCACGCTCCGCTGACGTACAACACGCCTTTGTCATCGCTCACGGCACAGCTTGTGGCCGTGTCGTTGGTCGCTCCGCCCATCACTTTGCCCCATGCAATCGATGAGCCGTTGCTACTGGCGTCGTATTTGACCACCAACCAATCGTTCAGGCCGATCTGTGCCTGTCCCGGATATCCTGCGTCTGTGCGTCCCACAACATACGTGTTTCCCTGCATGTCCATACACACCGCGCCTGCCTCTTGGTTGCCCGGCAGTCCCGGCTGCGTGGCCCATGTGAGATACCCCGTCTTCACGTCAAAGCGAATCATCGCCAGATCCTTGCCTTGCGGCGAATCGTTGTACATGCTGCCTGTGGTGTCTCCCACCACAGTCACTGTCGATTCGTCGTGCGACAGCACAATGCCTGCCACAGAGTCTGATGCGTCGCTGCCCATGTGCCGGTACCACAGCTGTGCGCCGTTGGCATCCAACTTGACAAGCACCCAATCCTCTGCACCAAGCGGATTCACACCGCCCGCCTCAAACTGGGCGTCTGTTTGCACAGCCACGTACACGTTGCCGCGTGTGTCGGTCACCACTCCCTTGGTGATGTCATTGCCTGCCCTGCCCAGCATCGTGGTCCACACGGGCAGTCCGTTGCTGGCCAGTTTGCGCACGTACACGTCATGCAGTCCCTTGTTGGTCGATGGTGCAAACGCACCCAATGTGCTGCCTGCCACCACCACCTGTCCGTGTGCATCCACGTGCACACCGCCGACTGTGTCTGCTGCCGTCGTGCCCATCATTCCTTGCCACGGCGTCGCTGCATCGGGTGCACACCCACGCACAACGGCGGTGGCGTTGGTTGTCATTCCCGTGGGGTCCGTAACACGCATCGTCACGGTGGACTGCGTGGCAAACGCGGCGTTGTTTGAAAACGTGGCTGTGACTCCACCCCATGCTGCTGTCAGCTCTGCCGCCGTACCCACGACCGGTGCCGTCACCGAAAGAGTGCAATGGTTGCACGTCAGCGTCATCGTCAGCGTGCTGCTGTCGGCGTCTGTGATTTCCACGGGATGCGACGCACCCAGTGTTGCCACACGATCCATGGTGAGCGGGAACCCAAGCAACAGGGGACGTGCCATCACATTGTGGGTGATCAGCACGGCGTCGTAGCCCCCTTGTACATCCGAGTACAAACTGTTTCGCGTTTCTCCGCCAATCACCACCTGGTTGCTGCATCCGGCTCGGACTGCGTTGAACACGTCCTGCAGGCCCTCTTTGCCCACTTCAAACGCCTCGATGAGGTTTCCTCGCAGATCCCAGGTCATGTACAGTGCCCACCCTTTGTTGTCAAACTGATTGCCCACAAAGGATCCAGCCGTGTTGCCGACACCCACCAGCACGCCAGACGGGGTCAAGTCCAGCGCCAGGATGTTGTCTTCCCGTGGTGTGCCATACTGTTTGGTCCACAGCGAGGTGCCATCCATGGCACGCAGTGCCACCAGGGCAATGGTAAGATCCACCTCGCCTGGCACCCCATCAAAGCCATTGTTTGCTTGAGCCACCGCATACACGACATCCGTATCGTCATGGACCACACAGTCGCGCAAGGATTCACTGGACAGAGAGGTGAACAGCCGCGTCCACACCTCATCGCCAGACGCATTGAGTTTGATCATCAAACCCGCTCTGTTGCCACCTTGCACCTGCACACCTCCCCACGTTCCTGCCGATGAGAAGCCCACAACGTACACGTTGCCCTGTTTGTCTGTGCAAAGGCCCTGGGGCGCCGTGTTGCCACCCGATGCGCCAAACTGCCGACCCCACACAATGGTGCCACTCGAGGCGTGTACCTTGGCCACCGCAAGGTCGTAGGTGTTTCCCTTTCTCGGGGCAAACACATTCCCCCTTGCCTCCAACGCTCCGTACACATACATCTGTTGGGGATCCTTGGACAGGCCCATCGCATGCATGAGGTCCGATCCACCAGTGCCAATCAACAGACTCCACAATCGATTTCCGTCCGTATCGTACTTGAACAGCAACGCATCACCCTGGCCTTGGTGCACATTGCCGTCAATACTCCCCTTGAGGTTGCCCGCCGCATACACGTTGCCCTGTGCATCGGTTTGCATGGAGAACAGTTCGTCGGAGGAAGGGAAGCCCAATTGCGTTGCCCACTGTTCCACGCCTTCGCGGTTGTACTTGCGCAACACAATGTCGAGGCTGCCGACATGGGTAAACCCAGGAATGGCTCCTGCTGTTTTCATGCCTGCAAAGATGTTGCCTTGGCTGTCGATGGCCACCGCGCCGTAGTAGTCGTGTTCCGTCGTGCCTGTTTGGATGCGCAGTTCCTTCCCTGCCGCACGACAGCCTGTGCTCGGCGACCCCTGACACAGCCACTGTGTGCGCATGCCCGCCTCGTACGCTTGGTATGGAAGCACGTGCGATGGCATGTCTGTGGCAAGACTGTGCTCCTCCCGATCCACCTCTCCTTCGGCCACCACCTGCTTGGCGTCCCTGTGCCACGACACACCCGTCCACATGCGTTCTCCCACACGTGGTGGCGTTTGCAAACTCATGGCCAACTGTGTCAGGTAGTCTGTCGTCTGCACCGTGGACGTGGGTGCCAGGATGCCTCCCTGGGCTTCACACGCTGCCTTTGCCTCGTGCCACGACAGCGGCGTCGACGAGCGATGCACACGCACCGTCGATCGCGATTGCGACTGTTTGAAGCTGTCGGGCATGACCAGTCCCTCCGTGGTCAGCTTCACATGTGTGGGGATGGTTTGCGGGCGCTGGGTGGCGCGTGTGTTGGCACATGCCGTGGCCATATGGGCACTGCGTGCACCCACGCCTCCTGCGCCTGATTGATCGCCACCATTCACAGACACACCTGCCCTCAAGTTGTACTCCGTCGGGGCGAACTCCTGTCCGTTGCCCACAAAGTAGACGATGCCAGCACCTCCAGACCCTCCGCATGTCGTTGTGCCACACAGTCCCTGTGTGCCCCTACACTTGTACGCCCCTGTTCCAGTGACACGATTCTCCACAGCCACCACCACCAAGCCTCCGCCTCGTCCTCCGTCGCCTGCCTCACCCGAGCCTGCCCCACTGCCTGATCCTCCTCCTCCTCCCAATCCAGGCACATCCCCTGCACTGTACAACCATCCACCCTGCGCCGCTTTGCTCACGGGTTGACTCCCGCTTCCGCCGACGCCGCCTCCGCCGCCTCCGCTGCGTGCAGGGTAGCCCAATGCCCCGCCTCCTCCGACGCCGATGGCCTGTGAGGTGGGCACCGTGCTGTATCCGTACTGTCCTTCGCCAGGAAGACCGTGGCCTGTGTCTGCGGGTGCCTTTCCGCCCCGAAACCCTGCGCCTTCCGCGTTCAAGGCAGTGCCTGCTTCCAGATGCAGGTTTGCCGCACGCACAGCCAGAATGCCACCCACAGTGCCATTCCAGGCCTGCGGGATGAGCTGGGTGCCGTTTGTGAGATTGAGTGTGTTGTACACTGCCACACGCACCAGCTGCGAGCCGAGGGAGGTGTAGAAGGAGCCAGCAGGACGATCCAGGGTCAGTGTGCGTTGGTCTGCAGACACAGCAAGCACCCTGGCCATGACCATGGTGGGTGCAGTGGGGGTGTGTTGTGCCGCAGCTGTGCCCAGGTCCCTGCGCTGTGTGGCATGCAGGAGGACATAGTCCCGTGTGGTAAAGGCACTCGCGGGAGCATCGGTCAACCGCACGGTTGTGTCGTCCGCATCCACGTCGTGTGCAAGGGCAAAGTATTCGTTGACGACGTGAGTGCCTGAGGAGAACACCTTGACGGCGTACTGGTCATAGTCGCATGCAAAGGGGCTGACGTAGCGGAGGGTGCGAAAGGAGGCAGCGACTGCGGAGGATCCCACGTGGATGCCTGCCACTCTCACGTGCACATTCTGCACGTCGAGATGCGAGGCGGCATTCATGGGACATTCCACCGTGTGTGTGTCCACAAACCATCCGGTAACAGCAGTGGTGGTCGCCGATGCCCCCGTGTCGAGCTCACACGACACGTTGAGGGGACGACGACACACGGGCACGGCAACTTGGTTGTAGAGTGCGCCTGACCACTGCGGTGGGCTGGCAAACGAGCGTCGGGATGGTTGGAATGTGCTTGTCTCCTTGCCGTCGGGCGACGGCGACGCCTGGAAGTTGGCGTACGTGGTGGGTGAGCCGTCATTGTTGACCCAGTAGTGCATGTGTCCCATGGCATTCTGCGGTCCAAACACCACGCCTGTCTGTTGAGCCACCGACGACACAAAGTCACCCTCCAAGCGGCTGTGGATGGATGCCAGCACAGCCCCGTTGGCTTCGCAGTATGCATGTGCACCGTCCAACTTCATGGCCGACAACGAGGCACTGCTGTTGCTGAAGCCCGTGCGAAAGAAGCAATCACGCCAGTTGCAACCCCAGTAGGCGTGGGTGGCCAAATTGAGGCCGCTCAGACGCAAACGCAAGGCAGTGACCCCAATCGCAGCCGCGGTGTCCTCCATCTGCACGTCAGTGCATGCCGACTGACCCATGACTGAGATCGACCCACTTCCTCCGTTGCCTCCCTGTGCCTGCGCAGTCTGTGCACCCACACCTCCGTCCAGCAGAGCGTACGAGGGCAACGTCGCGGGGGACTCGATCACATCTCCCTGGATAAACACGGAGCCTCCACCTCCACCTCCGCCTGGTCCAAAGGCAGAGGTGTCATTGGGCATGGCTCCAGCCATACCACGCACGTCCACCTTTGCGTTGGGTCCCATGATGATCTTGTCTGCCAGAATCATCACCAGTCCGCCGCCTCGCCCTCCTGCCCCACTGTAGCCATCCTTGCTCCCTCCAAACGCACCCGATCCTCCTCCACCGCCCCAGTGCACTCGAAACGGGTTGTAGTTACCCTGGGGTGCCTGTGCCACGGAGTTGGGTGCTGCCTCACTCTCACCCCCACAGTGGCATCCAGACGTGAACCTCCACCTCCGCCTCCAGAAAAGGCCCCAGTCACATCATCGCCTGCTCCTCCCCCCGATTGACCAGGCTGGTATGTCGCCGAGTCCAGTACAGCACATTCTGGTCCATATTCGGGTACGCCCACTGTGGGGCTCCCAGGGGACTATTCATCGAGCGATCTCCCTCGCCTTGGTACCCCTTGCGTGACACGGATGAGCTTGTGCCAACCACAGCCGGGCCTCCTCGGAAGCCCTTGCCCTCTGCGGACAGGACGCCGTTCCAGTTGAACGTGCGAACGTGCAGCAGGATGTTTCCACCTCGCGTCCCATCCCTGCCATGCGTACAACGTGTCAGTGAGATGGCCAAGCATGTGTATGGAGGTGGACATGTGAATGCCGTCACGTGCAATGTCGTCCCTACCATGCCAAGGCCTCGTAGCGGCCGTCGAGATTGAAAGTTCCGACGCGCTCGAATTTGTGTGCTCGACACCTGCCCGTGCTATCCGTAATGCAGGTGAATGGCACTCCGTGGTCAACCTCAAACCATGAGGGTGTCCTGGCCACCACTTTGCGGATGGCCCAGGCATTGTGGTCCTGTGTGGGACACGGCAGAGAGAGGAAACGCAGAACGTGTGTGAGCAACTTGCATCAAATGCTTCCACAGGCGAGAAACACACAGAGGAGGACACGGCGTGTGGATGGAAAAGGGGAACGTGGCGTGTGGAGACATTTGCAGAGCATGCAGTGTTGTGTGGTGGTCATTGTGTGGTGTGGAAAGCTGTGAGGAGCCGGGCACAGGGACAATTGGAGAACACGCACAAACGTCACCGCCGACTCCACGGTCCGTGGATCCGCTGTTTGGAATTGTTGCAGGAGCACATAGTCGCCCACGATGAACTGGTGGTTGCCCACACTTGTGATGCGAATCTGCTGCGGGTGGAACGTTTCCACGTCCACGCTGTACTCAAACGCAGTCTCGTTGCCTGCGACATTTTTGGTGTTTGTCTTGAAATCGTCACACGGCAGCACCACAAACTTGCCACCGTTCTCGCCTGGGGCGTGGTGTGAGGCAAAGCCGCAGTGGTGAGTGTGAGTTATGCAAGCAGCAACTTGCGGTGTGATCCGGGAACATGCTCTCTCCTCTCTCTCCCCGCGAGCTGCCACGTACCTAGATTTGTCACGGCTGCATGACACACCATACATGTGGTGGCCATGAGCAATGTAACTGTCCACAGTATCCTGTGTCGACGTTGCAGCATTGTGTTACGTTGGCTCGACCAACGGAACGAGAACTTTCCCCACGAAACGATGCTTCGATCTTCCTGCTTTCTGGCCATGGTGCTTCTGATTGGCACATGCGCAGCCTATTCATGCACGCCGTACATCAACGGCAGGTCCTTCGACTTTTCCTCGATCGAGAACAGAACGTACACCGGGTACATGAACGGCTCCGTCATCTATGTTGCCCCGTGCGGTGTGGCGTCCTCCCAATCTGGGCGCTGGAAGTCATCGGAATCCTTCCAGGTTTGTAGGTTGCGTGGGAGGCAGGGAGGCTGCGTTTGCCGCAGGGGATGGTCGAAAAAAGGGGGGTTTCCGGTACACGCAAAACGGCGTGCTGCACTGCATGGAGGGGTCATGAATGTGCTTGACAGGTGTTTTCCAATGTGCGATGTGATTTCGGTGTGCTCTGCATTATTGCTGTACAGTTTATGTCGCCAACCGGCGAGCTGGGCGTTGTGTTGTGTTCCGAGCTCGTCGCATTTGGGAATTTTGTGAACACCGCTTTTTTTCTGCAGGCCAATGGGACATTTGAGGCCATCGTGTGCGACGCAGAAATATGAGATGCACTGCATGTATGAGTTTGCAATGCATGCATGGAGTTGTGTGTGATTGGGTGTGGTTGGGAAGCACGATGTGGCGGTGCAGAAAAAGGAGAAAGCGCATCGCTGACAATCCCGTTTGCACGCAGTCCCCAACGGTGGTGTTTCTGTGGTGGGCATGCCCAACGTGCAAACATGGAGCACCTCTGGTCCCAACGTGCAGGTGACGTACGGCGGTGGCGATCTGTGCCTGAACAACCCTCGCCAGATCACGTTGAACATCTCCTGCGATGTCAACACGCAGGGAGCTTTGGATACGCTTGAAGCCAGCTCCAGCGATCCGTGCCACTATCTGGCACAGTTCCGCACCAACGCACTGTGCCAGAGTGGCTGTGGCATCAACGTCAACGGCCGCTTCAAGGACTTTTCGGCCCTGCAGAACATCACCATTTGAAGCAAACGACGCAGACAACAACCTGTACGAGTTTGCAGTGTGCAGCGATGCAGAGGATCACGAAAAGACGTGCTCAAAGTCTGGATCTGCATTCCAGGTCACCAACAACGGATTCTGCAAACTGCTCGGCATCCCGCAGTACTCTTTACTGGTCCACTGGCGCGTCTCCCAAGGCTGTTGCCAGCCTGAAGTACAGCGGTGGTGATTCATGCGGAACCACGGGCAGCACCTTCACCATCAACTTCATGTGCGACCGAACAACCAAGGGTCAGCCACATGGTCTGGTCTTTGAGAACCCTGCTGGCAGCTGTCAGTACTTCCTCGACTTTGGCACGATGTACGCCTGCTGATAAGGTGTGCATGTGTCCACGTGTGCCTGTGTGCGCGTTTTTGTTGTCGATTCATGAATCAATGGAATTCGCCTCATAGCCCCTCCATGATCACAAGTGTCCCGTCCAAGCTCTGGACACGCATCGTGTTGTCCGTGAGCGGTTTGCGTGGGAACCCGCCTGCGTCGATGAGGCGTGCCGAAAAGGCAACCGTGGCGGACTGGTTGTGCTCCGCCACCAGCCACGCACGCATGTCCTGCACTGTGTGACTTGCATTCAGACACGCCTCCACTTGCGTACCATCACACAAGCGCACCTGCATGCTGACAGTCGGTTCAGATGGATCCACAGAGGGTCCCACCACCACCACCTCCTCCTCCTCTTCTCTCTTGACCTGCACTTGCCCAACAACGTCCTTCCCGGCATCCTCCTGCTCTTCCCCCTTCATACTGTACCCTGTGCCTACAAAGCCACCCTCGGTGCTCGCCTGCTTGACGGCGTTTGTCTTTGCCACCCGTCTTGGCCCAAACAACCCTGAGCCCAGCTTGCCCAGCACAGGCGCTCCACGCCCTTCCTTGACACCTTTGGCTTTGTCCATCTCCTGCGTTACCATGCGCAGCGAGAGCACCGACATGGTCAGCTTGATCTGCGCCTCGGCCACCCCCTGTGCACGCAGTTTGTCTTCCAGTTTTCGTGGACCCAGCTCCAGAAACATGTCCATCAGCTGGTCCGATGCTTCCTCTGCACTCATTTCCTCATCCCGTGGCAATGCCTTTCCCGGTTGCTTCTTGGTGCCCGCCTTGCCCAGATCGGACAAGGACATGACCCCCTTGTTGTGGCCCTGTCCACTCCTTGACACAGTGCGTCCACTTGCAAACGTGCCCCTTCCAGTAGAGGACACCAGTTTGGGGACTTTGTCGTCCTCCTCCACCTCTTCCACCTCCTCCACCTTTGCCTTCTTGGGTGAGGCTGACTTTTTGCGCCGCCCGGATGTCGTTGTGGTCGTTGTGGTTGCACTTGTGCTGGCGTATGGATTCCAGGCGTTGCTTGTGCTGTGAGCTGCCTTGAGGACACGCTTGCCAGTCCTGGCCTCCTCCTGCTCCACGTACGCGTCGATCTGGTTGCGCACAGAGTTGACCAACCGTGTGTCATCCAAGGAGGACGCGTTGAGATTGTGCTTCGCCACAAACGCTTCGGCCACCTCCAGTAGGTTGTCTTCTGCGTTGAATCCCAGCGTGCGTGTGGTTCCACTGTCCAGGGTGATGCTGACCGTGTGTTCAAACGCGCTGTGCCTCTCCGTCTTCTTCTTCTCCTCCTCCTCCTGTGGCTCTCCCAATGCCACTGTGCTCACCAGTTGTACCGTTTGCTGTGTGTTGTCCTCCCTTCCACCATTGTCGTCGTCTGCATTTGCCTCGCTCATGCGTTCAATGGTCGCCAGGAGTTCTTTCAGCTCGTCCTTCTCAGCCTCGCTTGCATCCTTGCCCTTGGCCTTGATCTCCAATGCCCTCAACAGACTCTTCATGTACACAGCCACCTCTTTGTCGCTCATGCGATCGACAGCGGCCTGGCGAGCAGCCACACGTCTGGCCATCGGACTGTCCTGCTCGGTTTGCTTGGCCATCATGGCCTGCATGGCCTTCATGGTACGTTCCATGGCTTGTTGCTGTTTGATGCGTGCCATCATGTCCAGCATGGCTGTCATCTGCTCAATGGCAGCCTGTTCTCGTTGCTGCCGACGCTGCTCCTCTGCTTGCTGGTGCACAGCCAACATGCCCAGCATCTCCATCATCATGGAATCCCCCATGCCCAAGCCCATTCCCAAGGTTGTGCCTGTTTGGGATGGCCACCAGGATTCGTCTCTGGGAAAAGGTGTGTGGTCCTCGCTCGTGTTCTCCACCTCCTTCTCCCATTCCGGTTGTTCCAGCTTTGCCTTTCCCTTCCGCTTGCGTTCCTGTGCACGCTTTGCTTCTTCCTCCGCCGTCCGTTCCTCCTCAGAGCTTTCCCTGTCCTCGCTCATGTGCTTCCCTGCCGATCCCGGGAATTCCACACACACATCCACGCGTTTCACGTGCCCGTGTCAGCCTCTTCTTTGCTCTACGTGCGCACTCGTGTGTGTATGCTTCCATTTCTCTGCAATGCAACCGTGGAAAACATTGCAGTACACACCGACACCGTCGCCTCACTCACGTTTTTGCCAGGGGGTGTGTTCATGTGTCCCGGAATGGGCATCCTCAGCCAACCCATGCAGTCACATTTCCTCCGCATAAGGTTTAGGGCACAGGAAGATCATCCATCTGTTCTGGAGACAATGGTGATGGCATGGACCAACCCCTGCCATGCCAAGGAAAAATCCAGGTACGACCTTCTTCCCCCTGCACACAGCGAGCACCCCATTCCACACATGATGGCACCACACACGGCCCACATATCATATCGCAACCCCACTGTGTGTTCTACACTGGCGTGTGATCACTGGCATGTGTGTGGGGCGTGTACGCGTGGGCAAGCGGCCACCTGTCCACAAAGGCGGATCCCTCTTGGGCTTCCGGAGGCGCAGGCTCCGTCGGGGAGGGAGCCGTGGAGGGCGCAGGAGGCATGGCAAACGCCAGGCGAGGGTGACAGTACATGGACAGGGCAAAGGCATGCCCTGTGGTAGGCGTGTGTAGAGACAGGAATGTGAGTGGGGACTGACACGTCGGCTGGCATGTTGCACAGGTGCATTTTGCTCTCTGCTGGCGGGACACACACACACACACAGAAAACGGACCCGAGCAAGAGTAGACAGAGGGAGCAAACCAGTACAGAGACACATCAGACAAAGATAGAGCACAGAGAGAGAGAGAGAGAGAGAATGTCGAACAATCTGTTTGGACTTTTGGACAACGACGGGGCGGATGAACCGGTGGCGGTGGTGAACACGGATGAATCGCTGGCCGGGGGCGTACTCGTAGCAGGCGGGACAAGGAAAGGACGCCGGGGAGGAGAGGAGGAAGACAGCGACACATCGCAACACACGGGACGAGGAGGAGGGTTGGATAGGTTGCGACGAGGAGGTGGAAGCCAGGGCGGAAGCGGGAACGGGTTGGCAAACGCAAGCACCAACGACACACGACGATACGTAGCACGCGGGGGAGGCATGGGAGGCAGCTACGATAGAGGAGCAGGGTTGGCATCGAACATGGGCGGACGTACAAGTGGCAATCGAGGTGCAGGAGCAAGTGCAGGCGGTGCAGGGACCACGGGAGGGCAGCGAGGAGGCGGAGGCGGGGGACGGCGGGGCGGCGGTGGAGACGCACGGTTTGACGCACGTCGCTCACCATACAACAATGGCAACACGAATGGCAACCAACGACGACGCAACAACAACAACAACAACAACAACGGAGGCAATGGTGGGAATGGAAGTGGGAACAACACAGGCGGCGGGTGGCGCTCGGGAGCAGGAGGCAGCAACAACGGCAGCGGTGGTGGAAGCAACTCACTGTTCAGCGCAGAGGATCTGCAGACACCAGTGGAGGTGGAATACCCTCGCAAGGGGCCACGGATGTACACCATGGCACAGCTGCTGTACATTGGGGAGCACATGGAAGAGACGCCTGTGCCGAGCGAGGAGGAGCAGGCACGCAGTGACGTGTTGGGAGACACCCTGCAGGCACCATACTGGAGCACCGTGGACACCAATCCCATTCTCAAGGTGTACCGGGACACTGGCAGTGTCAACTCGAATCTGGGAGCACGGGGAAGGGGACGCGGACGACGGATGAACGCACGCCAACAGCAACAGCAACAGCAACAGCAACAGCAGCAACAGCAGCAACAGGGTTCATTGCAAGCGAGGATTGCTGGGAATATGCGTGGAGTGGGAACAGCAGGCGCAGGACGAGGGGCTGGGCTGGAAGATAGTCGAAGTGCGGATGTGCGCACACGCGAGTCGACGAAAACAAGCACAAGCAACACCAGCACGGGAGCAGCAGCATCATCAGCAGATGACCTGTGGGACATGCCTACGCCCGGCGCCAAACCAAAGCCATTGGCATCCATGAGTCTGTCTTTGGGAGAGGCAGCACCGCCGGCGTCCCAGTCGCAAGATTCGACAGATGACATGCCCGAATGGGCGAGTGTGGACGCAAACGACGTCCTGAAGAGCACCAAGATGGCAGGGTCGTTGGGAGACTACTCGATGGATGTGATGGGAGGGCTGGAGATGATGGGCATGGGTTCAGCAGATCAACGCGGAGGAGAAGAGCAACCACGACGTGGACAGCGACGCCTGTTGTCGAGCGACGACGACGACGACGACGACGACGATGACAACCTGAGTGAACACAGTCGGCGTGCAGGGGACAACCTGGAACGGGAACTGGCAGCACAGGCTGCACGACAGCGACAACGGGTGGTTGCCACGCAGCAGTCGCAGTCGGCAAAGGCGCTGCTGAGCATGTTGCTTCAGGATGCGGACGAAGACGACGAGTTGTCGTCGGATGAGGAGCAGGAAACACGACGACTGATGCTGGAGGCACAGGCACAGGCGTTGGCTCAGGCACAGCAGGCACAGCAAGCACAGCAGGTGCAACAAGTGCAACAGGCCATGCAACAGGCGCAGCAGGCGCAACAAGCCATGGCACAGGCAAAGCAGGTGCAACAACAACAGCAGCAGCAGCATGCGTCGTTGCAAGTGCAACAGCAGCAGGGGCACATGACGCCGCTGAGCCCACAGCAGCAACAAATGATGATGTATGCACAGCAGCAAGCAATGCAGGCACAGCAACGTGCACACCAGCAACTGATGGCCATGGACTCGTGGTACTACCGTGATCCACAGGGTGTGACGCAGGGACCGTTCCCCAAGGTGCAGATGCGGTACTGGTACACCGAGCGCTTCTTCGACGCAAAGTCCATGGTCAAGTTTTCGCCCGAGCAGAATTGGTTCATGCTGGGCAAGGTGCTCAACATTCTGATGCACGACCACGAAGCGCAGGGGCAGCAGGGCAGTGGAGGAGGTGGAGGTGGTGGACAATCTGGCAGCAACACCCAGCAAGGAGGTGGACAGCAGCAGCAACAACAGCAGCAGCAACAACAACAGCAACAGCAACTGTTGTTTATGCAGCAGCAGCAGCAGCAGCAGCAGATGATGCTCAAGCATTTCGAAGCAATGCAGATAGCAAGAGCGCAACAGCAGCAGCAGCAACAGCAGCAACAGCAGAACCAAACCACCAACAACAGCCACCAACACCAACAACAGCAATACCAGCAACAACAGCAATCGACAACAGCAGCAGCAACAGCAAAAGGTGAGCCCGCAAAAGGGATCGTTCAACGCTCAGCAATTCTTCCAGCAACACCAGGCCATGCAACAACAACAACAACAACAACAACAGCAGCAACAGCAACAGCAACAGCAACAGCCATCAAAGCAACAACAGTTGCAGCTGGACCAGTCTGCGTCGTCGGAGCGGTATGTGCACCAGCAGGCAGAGCAGTACCTGCAACAGCTGCAGGCAGCCAAGCAGCAGCGCCAGAGGGAGGAAGAGGAAAGGGCAGCAGCAAAGGAGCGTGCAGAGCAGGAACGACAGGCACTGTGGCAACAGCGACAGAGCAAGGCGGCGAGGACATGGACGGGTGGCCAGCAGCAACAGCAACTGTCGCTGCGAGAGATCCAGGAACAGGAGGCCAAGGAGGAAGAGGCACGGCAGCGTGCTTTGGCGGCACAGGAGAGGGAGCAGATGCGTGTGGCTCAGGCGGCACAGGATCGATGGCAGAAGGACCAGCTGGCTGCATTGGCACGGCAGCAGGTGCAGCAAGGCAGCGAACGACGCAACCATGCAAGCAACTTTCTGGAGATCCAACGCATGCAGTTGGAGGAGGAGGAGAGGAAGAGGCAGGCAGAACTGGCAGAGGAGGAGGCAGCTGCAAGGGAGGGACGCAGTATGATCAAGTCCCAATGGGGCAGCAACGGCACGGGAGGAGGAGGAGGAGGACGTTCATTTGCAGAGATTCAGGAGGAGGAAGAGAGACTGGAGAGATTGCGTAGGGAGGAGGAGGCACGCAATAGGCGAAGCGACCACACGTACGTTGGCCCACGTGGACCCAAGAAGAGTCTCTTGGAAATCCAACAGGAACAGGCGATGGAAGCAGCACGCAATCAGATGAGTGGAACGGGTGGTGGTGGCGGTGGTGCTGGTGGTGGTGGTGCAAGCCTTGGAGCAGGATTTGGTTCCGCGTGGGCTGGACAAAGCACGTCGGTCAATCCCATGGCAGCAGGGCACAACGCCTATGTGGACACCAGCAGCAGCTACAACAACGTTGGTGTCAGCAGCAATGATGGCGGATTGCAGCCAGACGAGGATGTGGACGATGCCTTTCCTTCCATCGGTGGCATGTCGCGACAAAGGCAGCCGCAGCAGAAGCAGCAGCAGCAGTCGTCCAGACGTGCACAGCACAGGATGCATGATGACGACGAGGACGACGACGACGATCTGATCTGGGGCGACGCACCCACCCCAGGACAGGCGGTTGGAGGCGGAAAGAGCAACAGCAACAACCACATGGAACGCACGCAGCGTGTGGCCCAAGCACGCAGCGGCAATGTGCAGCGCAGCAACAACAATGGCAACGGCGACGAGGAAGCAGACAACGACTTTCCGTCCCTGGGCGGCGGCGGAGGAGACACTCAGCAAGTGTCCGTCCTCGCCGCAGGCGGAGGCGCGCGACGCAGCAGCGGCCTCAATCTGGGATTGCAGAACATGCGACAGCAGCAAGGATACGGCGCACGACGCTCGTCGGCCAACGTCACAGTGCCCAAGGCCAGGCAGGCGCGCGAGGCGCGTGTGCAGCTGGAGGATGGTGAAGAGGTGTACCGCAAGGACGACGATGACGTGGACGAGTTTGGCATTGTCGCTGCTGCAGGAGGCAAGAAGAAGAAGAAGAAGGGCAAGCGAAACAAGAACAACAAGAAGGGGGAGCAGGTGTACTTCTGACCAAGAGGGTGCCGAAGAAAGGTGATAAATTTTGATTCAGCCTCCAATGTGTATTTCTTCCGTCCGTTGTTGATTTTCGTATGAATCAAAATTTACATTGTTTTCCGTGTCCAGGCTCCATCTCACTCGTCCGCCAGCGATTCATCGACGTCCACCTCGACTCCCAGGCTCTCCAGGAGCATTGCAGAGATCTCGCCAAACATAACCGACTCGTTCTTGGAGACTTTGCCGCGCGTGGCCATGCTGTACCCGTCGCTCACGCCTTCCGTGACCGAGACGTACACGCCGGTGGCCAGTCCGGATACGCCACCCGCCACAGCGCCCACAGCAGCACTGGCAAGCTGGGGAACGACAGCAATCATGCCGTACTGTTGGTACGTGTGTTGGTCCACCATTTGGGAGCCCTTCAGGGCGCCCGCAGCCACTCCAGAAAGAAAGTAGGTGGGCACGTACAGGGCACTCTCCACAGCAAACACACCTGCGCCAGCTAGAGCACTGCCTGTGCTGCTGCCTGTGCTGCTGCTGCTGCTGCTGCCGCCTGTACTGCGGCCGTCGTTTGCACAGGCGGGGATATCGTCGGGCACGACATCAAAGCCATGTCGACTCTTGAGGGTGTGCAACAGGCCATCCATGAGCTGTGCAGCGTTGATTCGGTTGTCCACATGCTCCCCCTGCTGCTGCTGCTGCTGCAGGGACAACTGAGCAGCCTTGGAGGCCTCCTCGGTGTCCAGCACCCTGTCTGAGGACTGCCAATCACCAGCCTCACTGTTGAACGACTCCACCAGAGACTCGTCAGCCATTTGCTGTTCCGCCTGCTCTGTGCTGAGTGCAAGGCATGACTCGGCCGGAGCCAGGCCGAAAAAGGCAATGTGTGCTGAGGAAGCAGCCGTGTTGTCCCTGTGTTGGATGCGCCTGGCCAGTTTGGAGGCCCTACGCACGGTGGCTTCAGCACGGTCGTGGTTGCGCAGGTCCATGAGGAGGATGTGTGCATCAAAGCGACCCCAGGTGTCCTTGTTGTGTTGGCATGCTCGTTCGTGGGTCATAAACACAACTTGAAGGGTGGCCAGCATGTGTTTGTGCACCCTCAACAGGGTGATGGCATGTGTGCCGTCACTCTGCCGACACCGGCTGTCCTCCAACTGCCCTTCCCACACCTCTTCCGTCTCCTCCGTCATGTCCACAAGGCTGGCAAATGTCACCAGGTTGTCCACGGTCCCATGCACGCCAACCACAAACCGATGCTGCGTTGCAACCGGGGCTGGCGAGCGGTGTAGCGGCACAGACGCGTGCAAAGGCGTGAACCCCTTCCAAGCCCACAACCGGCTGCCAATAATCCGGTTCCACCGTTTGCACACCACGCGCAGCCGCATTGCCTCCTCCACATCCAGCCACTCTAATGTACGCAGCAGTAACTCCTGTGTGGGTGCCGTGGGTGCGTGCGTGGTTGCGTTGCGTTGCGTTGCGTTGCGTGAGCGTTTTTTGCACAGCAAAAAAGGTGAGAGCCGAATGGCTGCCTGCCGCACTCTTTCTGGGGTGCCACGTACCTCTGGGAAGGAATTGTGCTGGTGCTCCGAGTGGCCATGTGCATCCTGTGTGTCCTCCTCTGGGTCCGTGCAGTTGAGATAGTGTGTGGTGCCGTGGGTGTCGATGAGCACAAAGTCGTCGAGAAAGGCATCACGATGAACAAACTCCACGGCGCACTCTGTGGCGTCGGACGTGGGTGTGTCACCATCCCTGCTCTGCTCACATGCCTCTGTGTGTACATCCCCTTCCGAGGCGTTGATGGACACAGAACCAAACCAGCTGGACATGGATGGGCAGAAGGGGGGGGGGGTGTTGGTTGGGGCGGCTGGTGCGCATGCTGTGCCACACATTGCAACATGAGCACAAAGGGTGGTGGTGGCAAGGCGTCAGGAAAGGGCAAGGACAAGGGCAAGGGCAAGGAGGAGGGAAGCGAGGATGGGGATGGGGAGGAGGAGGGGCAGCAGCAGCTGCTGCTGCAGGAGGTGGAGGAGGAAGAGGTGCAGTTGGAGTGGGACCAGCACATCATCAACTGGACAGTGGACACGTTGAGTGTGATGGGACAGATGGAGGTGCATGGGTTTGGGCACGAGGTGCAGGTGCCTTCTGTGGTGCAGGAACAGTTGCAGGAGGGCTTCCAGGGCAAGTGGGCCACCTTCTTCACGGCCATGCCAGACCTTTTCGTGCTCGAACAGAAGCTGGAACGCGAGGGAAAGCCATGGTACGTGCGCAACCGCAATCTGGTGGGCACTGTGTGGACCCTGCAGGCATTGGTCAACGAGCGCTACTCGCTGGAGGAGCAGGAGGAGGGCGCGGACCACAGGGAGCTGGCAACGCGGGACATCTTGAAGGATTTGGGTCTGGTAATGGATGGGCACACCCCGGTGGAGCTGGATCTGGGGTCGGAAGGGCATCACAAGCAGAGACAGGGACATGGAAAGGGACACGGAGGGCATGGGAATGGGGCAGGGGCCTCGTCGTCGTCAGCAAGTGGGCATGGGGGTCAAGGGGGCCATGGAGGGCATGGGGGCCATGGAGGGCATGGGAGCACCAAAAAGAAACATGGAAAGTCCCAACACTCGCGAGGAGGAGGAGGGAGTGATGGCGGAGGAGGAGGAGGGGGACAACAGGGTCAGGCGCAATCGAAACGCAGGCGCAATAGGAAAGGCAAGAACAACAAGAACAACAACAACAATAACAGCAACAGCAACGACGGGAATAGAAACAAGAGGGGTGGCAATCATGGAAACAAGCAGCGGACAGTGAGGCGCACATCACAACAAAATTGAAGGTGTTGCAGCACAACTCAGCCTAAATGGAAAATCGCCGACGTCGGGAGGTGGTTGGAATGCACATTCATTCATTCAGTTGCCCCAATGTGCTGTGCAACTGAAGGTTGCAATGGGCTGGTTGTCTGGAGCAACTCATTCTCTTCATTGCATCAGCATCCCATCGCCCCCTCACTTGTTCTTCTTGCCCTTGACAGCAGTGTCCTGCTTGTCCTGGGCGGCACAGAGGGCAGCGTAGATGGCACCGTAGGACTGATAGGCCAGGATGGACGGGATGACAATCCACAGCGCGTTCAGGAACAGAAAGTACACGTACGGATACAGCCAGTGGCTCTGGTCCACATGGGCAAACCCGTCCATGATCTCAGTGCCAAAGTACAGCACATCGCCGTAGAGTTGGCACAGGCAGGCCGTCAGCACCACGGGGTGGAACGACGGGTGACGCTTCACCAGCGCCCACGCGCCCCACAGGCACAGCGGTCCGTCGATCGCTGCCGTGATTGTCTCCATGATCACCGTGAACGGGTCCGACGTCAGGTATCGCTCGTCCGCATGTCCGTATTCCTTCCCTGTGTTGTGTTGTGATGAGGGTAAGTGTCAGCCAGCCGGCGGCCGCACCGCGGGAAATGCACACAACCCTCCGAACTGCCTTCCGATAGGCTCCACTGGGCCGTCCAACCCTCGTCACACTGCACACTCCAGCCCCATTGCCCCACATGCACATTCAACCTCCCCTCGGCCCACATGCATGCCCTCGTCGCCCGTTACGTACAGCAGGAGTTCCAAAAGCGGTTGACGACGGCAAAGAATCCGTTGTCGCCGCCCTCCTCAAAGAACTGATCGGTGGTGGTGAGCCAAAAGTCGCCCAGACCCGTCTTGATGTCCTTGTGGTGGACTGCAAAGTAGCCCTCCATCTGCAGGTGGACGCATCCGCTGATGCACAGCCACAGCAGCACAAACACCTCGCCCGTGCTCAGCTTCGCCTCCTTCTTCTTGCTGCTCGACATATACAGCGTCACAAACAGGCCCAGAGGCACTGCCGCAAACCAAATTGCAAAGGCCAACCACGATTGCATGTGCAGAGTTGCTTCTTTTGTTGAGTTGCCTGCGTCACAGCCGGCGAACCAAATCCCACAACGCACTCAACCTCTCCTCCCGCACCATTTCCACACCAAACTTTTCCCGCGTCAATCGACGCAAACTCTCCTCGAGTTGAGCCGTGTACAACTGCATGTCCACCATCCTGTCTTCCATGGCCTCCAGAGTGGCCCTGCGATCGTCCAACTGCGTTCGCGCAAGCTCCAGCTCGTGCTCCACCGCATCGCCATCGCGCACCCGTTCCCTGCTCATGCGCTCCACATGCACAGCGTGCATCTCATGCGATGCCCTCAGCTGCTCGTCCAGCACTTGCACGTGCAGCCGCATCTGCTTGTTCTCCTTCCGCAGCTGCTCCAGCAGCACCCCATCCTCCACCGGGCCTGACTTGCCATCCTCCTGACGTGCACGTGCCATTCCATCCAACGCACGCCTGCACCGCACCGTCTCTCCCTCGGCCTTGGCTGCCCGTTCACGCTCCCCTCCAACACGCCGCCACGCTGTCTCGCACAACGCATGCACGGCTCCCGTCAAGCCCCACTTGTCTCCATGTGACTGCGCCTCCTCCACCAGCAACAACGCCTCTGTGCCCTCCACCACGCTTGCCGACGCCATCATCTGCTCCACGTGTCCCACCACCCCTGCCAATCGTCCAATCCATGCCATGTCCTGCTGGCCATCTGCCAACGCCACTGACTGCGCCTGCCATTGTGCCACCACCCGTTTGTGCTGCGCATGCATGGCCCCCATCGCTCGCGATTGCCTTCGCAACACGCCTTCCACACGTGCACACCTCTCCGCCCACTCCTGCTCCCGTGCAACCATTCCCATCTGTGAACTTTCCAGTGCGTCCACTTGTGCATGCAACCGCCTGCATGCCGCCTGCTGTGCGTGCAGATGCCTTCCCAGACGCGCAATCTGTGCGTGCAATTCCCCGCGCTGCTTTGCCGCGCGGTCTTGCTCCTCCCGCACCCGCTTCTCGCTCTCCTTCACCTCCACTTCCAATCGACTCCTCTGGCTGCGTTCCTTGTACAACTCAAGTTGCAATCGTTGGTTCTCCTTCCCCTGTGCACGCGCCACACGTTGCATCTCGTTCAATTCCTCCACCAGCCGCCCCAACGCCTCCCCGTCCTCCCCATCCTGTGTGCGTGCCCATCGCTCCTCATAGCTTGCGTTCTTGCTCTGCACCTCTTGCATCTGCCGCATCAGCATCATGCACGTTTGCTGCACCTTGTGAACCTCGCTCTGCATCGCCCGATGTGCCTCCACCACGGCCTCTTCCATCTCGTTCCACACACGCACAACCTCACCCACAACACCCTGTGTGCGTGGCGACGCAACAAGCTGCAGATGCATCCCGCTCACGTCCATCGGAACCCTCGTTCCGCTCGCAACCGCATCCCCGCCTGCCAGCAAATCACGCACACTGCCCATCCGTGTCCCCAGACGCACCAGGAATCCCACCATTAGCGCATCGTCCAGCCCTCCTTCCTTCCCGTCCTCTTGCGACTCCCATTGGCCTTCTTCAAGCTGACCAAACAGATCCATCAGTTCCAACCGCTGAAGATTCTCTCTGCTTTCCCTCTCCTGCCGCCTCAGCCTGCCCACCTCCTCCTCCAGTGCCTTTACCTCGTGTGTGCGCGTCCACTCTGCTTCTGCCAGCCCCAGTCCCTCTCTGCTTGCCCGTTCCGCCTCCTCTGCATCCCTGGCTGCCACCACCAGCCGCAGACGCTCCACACGTGCGGCCAACCCACGTGCTGCCTCTGCTTCAGCGTTGTCTGATCCAAGCACCTTGCCCAACAGCGTACGCAAGTGCTCTGCCTCCTCTTCCAGCTCCCCGATCCTGCGTGCCTGCCCAGCGACCACCACGCTGTGTTCCCGCTTCAACCGCATCACCTCTCCGCCCTGCTCCTGTGCCGGCTTCTCCAGCGCCTCGCCCTTCCTCATCCTCCGCTCTTCCATCTCCAAACTCTTGCTCAGCTGTGCCTGCATCTGCTCCTGAAGAGCCACGGTCACTTGCTGCCTGCATGCACATTGAGCCGACACTGCGTCCAACCTCTGTTTGGAAGCCTCACTCATGGCCCTCGCCTGCGCCATCAGCTCACCCATGCTCAATCGCAAGTATTCTTCCACCTCCTGCGCCCATTCCATGTCCACCCCAACCGGCCGCGCACGCACCTCCTCCACAAGCCTCTCCTGCACCACGCTCACCCTCTCTTTGTACATCTCATGTTCGCAGTGCTCCTCCAGCGCACGCGCCTCCATCTCTTCCAACGCCTCTCGCAGCCGTCTGCTCTCCGCCTCTGCCGCCTCCAATCGCTCCCGCCCACGCGGCCATGCACTCCTCTCCATCAGCAAACCCTCCAATTGCTGGTTTTCCACGCGCAGTGTGTCCACCTCGGCTTCCATGTGCCTCACCTGTTCCTCCATCAATCCCATCATGCGCTGTGCCTGAGTCCACTGTTCACGCGCCTCCTTGGCCTCCTTCCACCACCGTTCCACGCCGCCTCCTCCCCCCCTCCCCTCACTTCCACCCTTGCCACCATCCTCGTTGCCTCTCATCTCCTCCAAAACACCCTGCAGGTGCGCCACCGTCTCCTGCAACGACTGGTTCCGCGCCTTGATCCGATCCTCATCCGCCTCCAGCGTGTTCACTCTCGCCCTGCTTTCCTCCACCTGAGTCAACGCCGTTCGCAGTGCCGTTTCCGTTTCCTCCGCCTTGCTTTGCAGCAGCTCGTTTGCCACACTCAGCTCCTGCACACGCGTACGCAACTGTTCCATGCTCTCTCTGTAGCTGCTGCGGTCCTCCAGCGCAAACGCCGCACTGCATGCCTGCACCGCCTTGCGCAGGTGAGTGTTGGCCTGATACAGCCGTTCTTCTGCCTCTGCGTTCCCGTACAAATCCATCGCCGCCGCCCCTCCCATTCCGTCGTCCACCAATTGGGCCATCTGTTGCACCAGCCCTGCAAACGTCTCTTGCTGCATCAACAGCGGTTCCTGCCTCTGCGCAACCCTGCGCCAGTGTTCCATCGCCATGCTCGTGCTGCTCTGCTGCGTTTGCACGCTTGCGTGTCGCGACGCCCATTCGCGCGCACTGCACACCAGCTGGCCGTACCGGTTGCACAGGTTGAACACTCCGTCGCGGATGTGACTCACATACAGCTTGCGCGTGTGTGCAGACGCACCCACGCCCTCTGGCACCGGCGGCACAAACCGCGACAGCATCGGGGCAGGGTTCATGAGCATATCCTGCGTCGCCTGCGCCCCATCCAGATGCAATTCGATCTGCGACAACATGTCCAACGACAGCGACGACGCAGATGCGCCCAGGTGTTCGTTGTGGCCGCCAATCGTAAACGCAATCATTGCGTCCAGCAGATCCGACAGCCAATCGCCAATCTGCATCAATCCCTGTTCCGTAGCGGCTTCCTCCCGACGTGCCAGAGCCAACGCCTGCTGGCACTCTGCCAGTTGCGTGGCATACATGCGTGCTGCCTCCTCGCGTGTTGCCGCCACCTCTTGCCTGTGCGCCTGGTGCATGTCGTGCACACTTTGGTACAACGTCCGTTCCATGTCGCTGCACCTCTCACGCAGCGTGTGCACCTCCTCCCTTGCCCGCTGTGCCAACACCTGCAACTGTCCGTTTTCCGCCCCCATGCGCTCCCTCTCCTCCTCCCACGCCTCACGCACCCGTTTCAATTCCCGCTGGCTGTGTGCCCACCGCGTGCGCAGTCCATCCATCACCTGTTGCAACCGTCCCAGCCGCTCTTCCACCGGTGCCCCATCCACGAGGTTGCTCGCAACCACTTCCAGCTCCTCCAACTGCCGTGCATACCCACGATGCCCTTCCATCAGTCTTCCAAACGCATCCTGGCTGATTCCACTCACGCTGTGCACCTCCTGTTGCAATGCCAATCCGTCGTGCACACACGCACGTGCCGCCGCCTCGCTTGCACTTGTGCACTCTCTCTCCAGCCTTGCCAACCTCTCTGCCATCCCTTGCACAGCCCCTTCCGACGCCGCCTCCACACGTCTCACTCTGGCCCCACTTTCGTCCTGGGCCTGTGTGGCCTGCATCTCCTGCAGCCGCTGCACTTGCCGCACCCTCGCCTCCACCTCCTTCTTCATCATCCTCACCTGCACCTCTCCATGCAACACCCTACGTTCCATCCCCTCCCTCCTCACCCTCTCCTCTGCACACTCACGCATGCTTGCCTCCCACGCCTCCTGAACCATCCTCGCCTGCGCTTCCGCACGACCAGCCCGTTGCTGCGCCTCCCTCACTGCCTCCCGCTGCTTCTGTGCCTCCTGTTCCATGGTTGCCACCTGTGCACGCGTCCATTCCAACTGAAGTTCCAACTCGGCTCTTGTCTCCCGTTCCCGTTGCACCTCTGCGTCGCATGCGTCGTTCGTAGCCTCCAATTCCCTAAACGCGCGCGAAAGCGTCTCGATCTCCCCGTTCAGCGCCTCCTTCTCCCGTCCCAACACCATCACACTCGCCTCCTTCTCCTTCACTCGTTCCTTCAGTTCCTCAATCTCCTGCATCATCGCATAGTTTGTTCGCAGTGCCAGGTGAGGCCTCCCTTCTCCCAACGCCCCTGCCGCCGCTCGGCTCAATGCCGGCGACGACGATGAACCACCACTCTCACCTTCGTTCTCCAACACCCCCCTCCTACGACGACGATGCCACTGTGTCACGTCCCCTCCATCCCCATTGCTGCTTCCACTGCTTCCACTGCTGCTGCTTCGCCCTCGGTGAAGGCTGCTACTTCCTGCTCCCTTGTCAGCAGCAGCCTCCGCCCCACCACTCGGCCCAGGCACCAGATTCGCCCCTCCGGGCTGTTGCAGCGGCCGTATCAGTCGCATCAACGACGCCTGCTGCGACGCATATTCGCCTGTGTCCGTCATGCGATGCGATGTGGGTCTCTGTTTTGCTTCCCCCTGCGCCTCCACCCACAGCAAAACAAGCCCCTTTTTGACTTCTGCAAACCCAATGTATTGGCTCTGGTTCACTGCCCTCGTCGTTGCCCTCGTGGCTTTTCAGTACCAATCGTGGCAGAGCAGCTCATCGGCCGCCGAGAAGAAGACTCCCATGTTCATTGCCTTCCAGCGCCAGTATCTCCTCATCTACTACCTTGTCATGGTATGCACCGGTGGTTTGTCCTTTGCCCCCACATGTCCTTTCCATCCACACCCGTCCCGTGTGCCCTCCAACAACTTTCCCTGCACGTCAGGAGCCGTCTGACATGTCCGCGGCTCACCCCGATCCCTTGTTGGCCCCACCCACACAGTTCTCCGACTGGCTGCAGGGTAGCTATGTGTATGCCCTCTACAAGTCGTACAACATGAGCCTCCAGGCCATCTCCCAGCTCTTTATCGCCGGTTTCCTGTCCTCTGGGATCATGGGCAGCATTGTGGGCGGCCTCGCGGACAAATTGTAAGCAACGCCCCAAAAAACCAACACGAGGCCTCTCTCGCACGCACGCTGCATGCCACATTGTAAACAGTGCATGGCTGGAAATAACCATGCCTGTAAGCGTGTTGGGTACCATCCGCAAGGCGTGGACACTGACACGAGAGCTGCACCAGTGGCCGCAAGAAGCTGGCCGTGGCCTTTGGAGTGATCTATGGCAGCGCGTGCCTGACCAAGCTGTACAACAGCTTTGCGGTGCTGATGTTTGGCCGTGTGCTGTCTGGCGTGGCCACTTCGCTGTTGTTTTCCGTGTTTGAGTCATGGATGGTGTACGAACACAAGAACCGCGGGTTTGCGGGCGAGCTGATCTCCGACACGTTCTCCAAGGCCATTTGGGGCAACGGCATCGCTGCCATTGTGTCTGGTCTGGTGGCTTCGTTTGCCGTGGATTCGTTTGGTGTGGTGGCACCCTTTATGCTCTCGTTTGCCACACTGTGTGTGAGCACTCTGCTGGTGAGCAGCACCTGGACAGAGAACTACGGCGACAGCAGCATTGACGTGGCCACCACCTTTTCCAACGCCTGGAAGAGTGTCCGTGCCAACCCACAGGTGATGCTGCTGGGCTGGATCCAGTCCCTCTTTGAGGCTTCCATGTACATCTTTGTGTTTATGTGGAGCCCTGCGCTGGACGACGGCAGCGGCACCGTACCCTACGGCCTCATCTTTGCCTGTTTCATGGTCGCCATCATGATTGGCTCCTCCATCTTCTCCCATCTCGTGGCCACCTACGCCGTGGCAGACGTGGTCGAGTACAACCTGGGCGTGGCCAGTGTTGCCCTCGTCGGCTGTGCCATCAGCAGCAGCCCCGTCCTCCTCATGTTCTTCTTTGTCCTCTTTGAGCTCTGTTGCGGCGTGTACTTCCCCTCCATCGGCACCCTGCGCTCACGCATCATCCCGGAAGAGACTCGCAGCGCCGTCATGAACTTCTTCCGCATCCCACTCAACTTTCTCGTCGTCGCCGCCCTCCTCAAGGTCGGCGACCTGCCCGTGGAGATTGTCTTTGGCTTCTGCAGCGTCTGCATGCTCGTCGCCACCTATCTTATGACCCAAATCAAGCGCCAGGACTCGGACGACCTCGAACGCCTCAACGAAGACAACATCCCTCTCGTGGACACCCGCGAGGATTAGTATGTGTATCTTCTCTCACTCTCTCCGAGTGAGTGAGTGAGTGAGTGAGTGTGTGTGTGTGTGTGTGGATGCATCATCAACAGTTCTTCATTCTCCCAACTCCATTCTTCCTTGTGCACGCATTCCCTCAGTCAACCAGCTCGACAGAAACAATGCCCTGAGGCTTGAAAGGATACGGGTGGGTGCCAAACGGGTTCTTGTGAACCTGGACGCCCAAGGAGACAAGGAGGTGCCACACCGTTTCAATGTCGGAAGGATGACCGTGGACACAGCCATGGGAGTTGGGCATGGGCATGCTGGGGTTCCAGTTGTCCCATTCACCCGTGTGCATGAGGATGCCGCTTCGGATGACATCCTCGGGTTGGTTGCCCAGCATGACGGCGGCGTTGCCCTCGAGGCCGTAGGCGAAGCGATTGACCGGGTACGGGCCGTACGACTTGGGATCGGGCTCCGGAGAGTTGAGGTCAAAGGCAGCCAATCCTGTGGGAGTGGCTCCGTTGGGACAGTACTGGTTCAGTTGCTGGCCCTGTGCATCGTTCTGGCCGTGGGTGCGCACGGTAAAGGTGTGCAGCAACTTGCCCGAGCCGTCGTACAACGACGCCGTCGTTTCGATGCTTCGGTTTCGGTGCACGGGGATGTGCACCTTGTACATGGCCCAGTCAGGAATGGTGCCGTTGTCCTTGTATCCGTCCTGCATGTGCAGGTCAATCAGCGCGTACGCCGTGCTCGGTCCAACGACTCCTGCCGCGTCCGCGTTGATGTTGTGTTCCATCTGGAAGCGACCCACGGCCTCCTTGGTCTCCTCGTCAAACACTCCTGTGGCGTTGATTCCCTCGCCCGTGCGGCTGCGGCCCAGGAACGTCTGAAGAATCTTCACATCCTTGCCCGACAGCGGCGGCTTTTGCAGACTCAACGTGCGCGTGAACGGACACGGCATCGAGTCATCCTCCACATCCATTGGCTCTGCAATCACCAGCATGCATACACACAGCGCCACAAGGGCCACCGTTGCTCGTTGTCTTGTCATGGGGAGCTGCCAAACGAGAAACACACTTGTACTAGAAAACATTGGCGTGAACGGCGCCCTGCACCATTCACATGCACGCCTTGCATTCCATCTTCCATAAGCCTGTGGCCAATGTGATTGCGTGAGCTGCTCGTGGGTGGTTCAGTGTGTGCACAGCACACGTGGCGCCCCCTTCCAGCCAACACAACTGCCTCCACTCCACCTCTCCTGCAGCATCCCAGGCACGTGTTGCCACAGAAGAGAGAAAGAGAGAGAGAGAGCCATTTATCCATTTATTTCCCCCCAATCCCTCCTTCGTCGTCACCAAAGCGAGAGCCAAGGATGAGTGCGTCGTCGTCGTCGTCGTCGTCCTCGTTGCGTGCTTCCCACGCCTCCAACGCCTCGTCGTCGTCAGACACAGCCATGCAACCTGAGAAGCTGCTTGCCATCCGAGAGGCTGTCAACGAGCATCTTCACACAGAGAGTAGGTTCCTGAAACGCGAGCGAGGGAGGGGTGCCAAAGACGAGGAAGCGGCAACGGCGTGCGCGCCTGCGAATCCCGCACGGCCAAGGACGCTTACACCGACACACGTGTGCACACAGAAATCCACAAACTGATCAAGAAACACATCAGAGAGTACATCGACCACGAAGAGGACCTGGAACATCTGAGCCAGGCACAGGTAGGCGACACACGGATTTTTCGGCCTTTTTGGCGCCAAAACGGCGCACTGACAACAGCCCGCTTCACACAGATCCTGCAACGACTGCGGGAGAATGGCACCATTGAGGAAATCATGCGTACAATGGCCACACAGCCACAGACAGAGTTTGAAGATGTGGTGGACATGGATGAGGCAGAGCAGCAGCATGGCACCAGCAGCAGCGAGAAAGTGGCGTTTCGTAGCCCGAACGCCAAGGCCTCGTCATCATCGTCGTCGTCATCGTCGTCGTCATCCAGTTCGTCCAAGGCTGAGCAACACAGCCACAATGACATCTTGTCCATCAACACACGTCCCTACCACATGCCAGTGCAGCAAGCGCTCCTGAAAACCAAGCGGTATCTCCATCTGCGCTTCCACGGCGGCAAGGCATTCTTTGAACATCTGACGACGTCATCAACATCATCGTCGTCGTCGTCGTCATCCTCCTCCTCATCCACTTCCTCATCCTCTGGCCGCCGCCTGTCTGACACGGGAGCGGTGATGATGATGTCGTTGTGTTTCCTGAACCAGGTGCTGCACAGCAAAGCGGTGGCGTGTCAGTCGGAGCCTGCGTTTGACGACGTGTTTATTTTTGACATGCAGCCGGACAACAGCACCCAAGTGCTGTCTGTGGACGAGTTGCTGCTCATTGACGAGCCCGTGCATGTGGTGCTGACCAAAAAGAGCGGCGACAACGTGACGAGCATGGTGGGCTCTGCCAAGCTGCAGTGGCGGGACCTGCTGACCAAGAACAAGCACCGCACCTCGGTGGAGGTGAACGGGGTGGGTGCGCAGTCCAAACTGCCCGTGGGCATCGTCAGCGTGACGATGAACATCCTGCCGCCGCTGAAGAACAAACTGCGTGCGGTGGATCTGGAGAAGCAACGCAAGCAGGATCGTCTGCGTGCCACAGAGACCGACCGTGCGTTTTTCATCTACGCACGCAACTGGTGGACCGAGTTTCTGGAAATGCGGGAGGAACACAACGAACGGCTGATCAAGATCTTTGCACAAACCGAAACCAACGAAAACCGGCCGGTGAGTACGTTTGTGCGCCCCATGCAGGGCGGTCGCCTCTTGGAGACGCCCAGGCACGCTGCTCGCATGGTTGCCCTGCTTGGGTATGAGCAAGACAATGCATTGGGTGGCAGCCGTTCGGAAATCTGGCAAAGCACACACGCATTCCTGGCGAGCGGACGTGGCGACGTGGAAGACCACGCAGTGTTGCTGTGTTCCCTGCTGCTGGGCTTTGGGCTGGAGGCGTACGTGTGCATCGGAAGCGATGACCGGTCGGACCACGTGTGGGTGATGACGCGGGACGAGACCGGCGACGGGGTGCTGTTCTGGGAGTCGTTGACTGGCATGCAGTACGAGCACGTGGATCCCGAGGAGTTGCTTGTGCACGGGCGTGTGGATGCCAAGAGGGCGGCCAAGGCCATCAAGCACAGGTACCAGACCATCGGGTGTGTGTTCAACCACGAACGCTTCTTTGCCAACGTGCAGCGCGACGACGCCGTGGCCGTGTGCCACTTTGACCTGGAGAACAGCAACCATTGGAAGAGTATGGATGAGAGCATGTTGAGTGGCCTGCACCGGCGCCGGTACGCGGTGCCACTGTCGCCACCTCTGGGCAACGCCGTGGCCCTGGAGGGACGTATCGAGGAGGAGTTGCAGGCCCTGATTGCCGAACACAGGGACATGATCAACGTGAGCACAAAGTGGGACAGCAACCTGTCCTACCTGCTGTCCCAGGCCCTGTTTAGCTACGAATTGGAGCGTGTCACAGGCGTCTCTGTGGGCAACGACCTCTTCCAGGCCAGCATCAAACGGGCCGTGCCCGAGGGACACACCTTTAAGGGCTTCCCCATCCAGTTCAGCCACCAGTCGCCCAAGCGAATGATGCGTATGTTGCTGCGGGCCCAGGTTGCCCTGGACATTCTGCAGACACGAGGTGAGGACGTGCGCTTTGCCCTGCGTGTCAAGGTGTACCCGTACGCACACAACGTGTGTGCGGTGTGGTGCATGCTGGCCGTACAGTTTGCACCCGTGGGGTGAATGGTGATGAGCGTGGAGGAGATCAAACGCCGCAATGCAGCCAAAACAAAACCACCACCACACACACACACACACACACACATCACCGCAGTCGTCGTCGAATTGGAGACCCGGCAGTCCGTCGGTGTCATCGTTTGGCATGTCGTCGTTTGCATCGCCGTCGAGCGTGGGTTTGCCAGCAGGCGTGGGTGGTAGCGACGACATGAGCAGCTATGTGTCGTCGTACAAACCCGAGCCGCTGAGTGAGGAGCGCATCAAGGAGCTGAGCGAGTCCATGTTCCAGATCCTGCCCATGGAGGAGAAGAGGGACGTGTTTGCCAGGGTCAACGTCAGCACACGCGACGGCCTCACGTACGCAGAGGCCCTGGAGCTGCTCAGCAAGCGCATGACGGAAGAGTACAGCAAGAAGAGCGAGGTGACCAAGTATGTGCAGCAGCCACTGAGCCAGGAGAAGATCGAGCAGTACGTCTCTCTGTACTTCAGCTCCATTGCCAGCCAAGCACAGCTCACCCTGGGCAAAGTGGGGCCCAACCTCTCCGAGGGCGAAGCGCTCAAGCACCTGCGTGAAGAGATGGACAGCTGGCGATCCACACAGTAGGTTTGTGGGTGGGATGGAGGGGCGGGGGGACAGGGAGTGGGCGCACACGTCGAGCGCGAAGCAGAGCGCGCGCAAACGGAAGGATGCGTTAGGACACTCCACTCGCCTACACGGCTGTCCCTCACACACACTCTCTCACACACACTCACACCGCACTCTCTATCTGTGTGCCCTCTCGACACACGCACACAGCGTGTTTGACGTGACCATCACAAACACGGAGAACGGCAAGAGCGTGACGGAGCGGCTGAACGGCGAAGACAAGGACTCGTCGCTGTCGTGGATTGACGACCGCATCCCTGAAATCACACCGGGGATCTACCTGCGAGCAGTGGCACTGGTGGACATGAGCAACCACAAACGCATCCCATTCCACAACCACAAGGTGAGCTGGGAACTGCTGCGGCCAAACGGAGAGTACACAGTGGAGCTGCAAGACACACGCAACAGCATCTACAAGGTGGGCGCACTGAGCCAGGAGCAAAAGAGCTTCATTGCCCTCAAGTGGAAGGAGTTTGAGGACGAGGACCTGGTGGAGGTGAGCGTGCTGGAAAAGTACCTGGAGGCCTGGCTTACGCGCAAGCTGGACAATGCAGACAAGGTGTTTCGCAACGAGCAGGGCGAATACGACACAAAGACCAACGAAGAGGCACACAAACACTTTGTGCAGTCGTTTGAAAACTCGGTCAGCGACAAGCGCAAGTTTCTCAAGGAATGCGACTCGTACGACCGTGGCAAGCTCAACTACCGCGAGTTCCAACTGTTTTGCTGTTATCTGCGCATTTGGGAGATGGAGTAGAGGGTGGTGTTGCAGGAGGAGGCAAGAGGGTGGTGCAAACGGGGGAAATCGAGTCATCAACATGATCATGATCATCACCATCTCCACGTTGTGCAGCTGTGCAGCAGCAGGCTTGCATTGTCCACTCACGCACAAACCCACCTAACTGGACACACAAGCGCGTGTGTGCTGTTGTTCTTGTGTGGATCATGGTGATGGCTTAGTAGGCACGTGCAACATAGCCGTAGTACTTTGCGGGCTCACCGGTGATGATGCACTTCTCGTCCTCGCCTGGCTGCTCCTCGGTGGGCACCCAACCGCGCACCTCGCCACCGCATGCCTCGTGGATCTTTTCGTCTGCGTCTGCGCCGTCAAAGCCCATGGAATGGAAGGGCACCTTGGCGAAACCACCCTTGTTCTGGATGACATCCTTGAGAGAGTCCAGATCCGTGACCAGAGTCTCCTGGCTGTCGGCAAACTGCTTGGCGTTGCTCCTCAGCGTGTCCAGCTGGTTGGCAAACAGGGTCTCGACGCCCGTCTTGAGCTCGTCCAACTTGACCTGGAACTTGTCCTGCGTGACACGGCACACAAAGCGAGCCTCGCCGGCCTCCATGTCGCGAGGACCAATCTCCATGCGCAGGGGCACACCCTTCATCTCCCAGTAGTAATACTTCTTGCCGGGCTTCTTGTCGCTGTCGTCGACGGTGACGCGGTAGCCCATGTCCTTGAGCTGCTGGGCAATCTCGTGACAGAAGGGCACGGCCGTCTTGTCGTCCTTCTTGACCACAGGCACAATGACAATCTGCACCTTGGCCACCTCGGGAGGCAGCACCAGGCCCTTGTTGTCACCATGCAGGCCAATCATCGAGGCCAACAGACGCGTGGAGATGCCGTAGCAGGTCATGTAGGCACCCTCCTGCTCGTTGTTCTCGTTGAGAAAGTTGATGTCAAACACCTGTGCAAACTTCTGGCCCAGGTAGTGGGCTCCCACGCTCTGCAACACCTTGCCGTCGGGCAGCACCACGTCCAGCACGTCCGTGTGCACCGCACCTGCAAATCGATCCCAGTCAGGACGACGCAGACGCTTGCCAAAGAAGCCCAGACGGTCCTCAATCAGGTGCAGGTAGCTCTTCCAGGCGTTCTCCAGGTTCTCCAGCGCCTCCGCCTCGCTCGCGTGGCACGTGTGCGCCTCGTTCCAGTAGATCTCGCGTGCGCGGATCAGAGGACGCGTGTCCTTGGTTTCGTACCGGAAGATGTTGCATGTCTGGTGCACCTTGAGGGGCAGGTCTCGGAACGAGCGCACCCACATGCTGAACATGCTGTACATCGCCGTCTCTGACGTCGGACGCAGAGCAAGCTTCACGTCCAGCTCGTTCAGGCCTCCCTTGGTGACCCAGAACACCTCCGATTCAAAGCTGTGTGTGCTGCGTGTCAGCCACCGGGCTGCAGCGAGCGCAAGCGGCAGCGTGTGTGTGCCACAAAGGATTTTGCCACGCGTCCCTCTTTCAGCGCAAAGGGAAAAACGGCCCCAAACCCAAAGAGAGGCGTCACTTACCCCTTGACGTGCTCCTCCTCCTTCTCCAGAAACGTGGTGGGGATGAGCATGGGGAACTGGGCCTTGTCGATGTCCTGTGCAGCGTGTGAGGCGTGGAGGTGCACCGGGTCAGCGGAGGTGCTGTGGAAGCGCATTTTTCGCAGGAATGAGCAACGCGTCGACGCACCTGCTTCTCCCACTCGTCCTCGATGATCTTCATGATCTTGTCGTGCATGTAGTAGCCGTAGGGCTTGAAGACAGGCATGCCCTTGACCGGGTAGCGCTTGTCGATGATGTCTGCGGTGACGCAGATGCCCTCGTACCAGGCAGGAAAGTCATCCAGCTTGTCTGCCTCAAACAACACCTCATGTTGACCCTTGTTCTTCTGTGTCTGTGTCTTCTTCTTCTTCTGTTTGCCGGCCTTCTTGTTCTTCTGCTTCTGGCTCTCGCCGGACGAGTTGCCCTCAGCTTGCTGCTCCTGCTGCTGCTCCTGCTGCTGCTCCTGCTGTTGCTCCTCGTTGGAGGTGGCTTCCACTTCAGACATGCTGTTTCGGTGTTGTGGTGGGTGAACGAGCGCGGAAGGAGTGACGTGCTTTTTATTCTGCCTATGATGACGATGATGACGATGATGATGAGGTGGAGGATGACTCGGCACTGTCCTTGTTTGTGTTGATTCTGTGGGACAATGCAGCACGAGCAGCTGCGTCCAGGTCGTCCACAGAAGCCATGGCACCGATGCCTAGGTCGCCGCAAGCCAGCAGCTTGGAAACTGGTGGGATGATGGTGATGCCCATGTCTTTCAGGGTTTGTTCGTGCTTGCTTGTCATCGGGTGCTTGTACATGAGAGTGTTCATCGCCGGAGCCACGAGGAAGGGGTTGTCAAAGTCCCACGCTCGAGCCACACACGTCTGTGGGAGAGTTGGAAGGGGGTAAGAAGGTGCAGGACAGGGTCACATGGAGGCAACGTGTACATACGAGAAGGTTGTCACACAAGCCAGCGTTCAGCTTGGCCAGGGTGTTTGCAGAGAGCGGGGCGATGAGAAAGAGATCAGCCCACTTTCGAAGCTGCGGGCCAGTGTGAGTGATGGCAAGGATACGACAGTGTCCGTGTACCTCATACTGACATATACACAAACACACACACACACAGCACACACACACGTACCTCGATGTGAAGGACGTCGTCGCCTTTGTGTTGCCAAGAAGACCACTCGTCTGCGTCGGTGTAGGTGGTCCACTGGGTACGAAGGTGTGCATCCTGGCCACGTTCGACAAAGTGGACAGCTCGGTCAGAGGCCACAATGCGCACATTGGCCCATTTGGACAAGAGGGTGGCGAGTGGGACGAGCTTGATGGCCGCTACGGAGCCCGAAACGCCCAAGAGGACATTGGGGCGTTGCACGTCGTCATTGCCATCATCAACATCATCATCATCATCATCCACACGTGCACGTTTTGTGTCAGAGCCTGTGTCGAGGTCAGAGTCTGCGGGTCGCTTGCTCATGCCAGGCCAAGGGTTTGGTGCGATGTCGCGGCGACGAGGACGCGCTGGGATCGCTGGCTTGAAGCAGAAGCGGGCAGCAAAGGACAATTACCGGAAAGTGGCAGAGAGTGTGGAAGGGGAAAAGGTGGAGAATATGCAGGCGCAGCTCAAGGTGTTTCAGGACAATCTGGAGGAATTCGCACGCAAACACAAGCGTGACATCAACCGCAACCCAGAATTCCGCATGATGTTTCAACAGATGTGTGCCACGATTGGAGTGGATCCGCTGACGTGTACGTGGGAGGTGTGGGGGGAGGAGGGGGAGGGAGGGAACACAATGGCTCACCCCACAGCATCGCACACACACAGCCAGCAAGGGATTCTGGGCACAGGTGTTGGGCGTAGGTGACTTTTACTACGAATTGGGTGTGCAGATTGTGGAAGTGTGTCTGTCCAGCCGGCAACGGAATGGGGGCTTGATGCAGCTGACGGAGCTGACGCAGCAGCTGCGAGGAGTGCGAGGCAGCAGCGCACAGGTCATTTCCACGTAAGTAACAACACAATGGGGGGAAAGGGAGGGGGAGGGGGAGGGGGGCATAGTCACTGACTCGAGGATGGGTGTTTTGCAGAGACGACGTGGAGCGTGCGATCAAGAAACTGGGTGTCTTGGGGGAGGGGTTTGGGGTGTTGGACGTAGGTGGGGTCAAGTATGTGCAGAGTGTGCCATGGGAGTTGAGTTCAGACCATACGACGGTGTTGGATGTGGCACAACGGAACAGTGGGATGGTGACGAGTGCCCTGTTGGAGAGCGAACTGGGCTGGAACAGCCATCGTGCACAGGGTGCCCTGGATAGATTGTTGCAAGAGGGCATGGCCTGGTTGGACAGCCAATGTGAACATGGAGGGGATGCATACTGGGTGGCATCGATGCTGGCTTGGGAATGAAAAACGGCCGGGCCGGTTCATTTTGCCAGGTCGTTGAGCACCGTCTTGCGGATGTGTTTGGACATGCTTTGGTTGTGGAAACACAGTCTTCCGTCGGGAAGCATGCTATTGATGAGCAGAAGGGCGTCCTCGGGTCGCGAGGCGACGTCCCACTGCGACTTTTTGTACTGCTCGCCGAGCTGTGCCACGAGCGAGTGGAGCGTGTACGCAGCCAGCTGTCTGTTCTCGTCCTCCACACACACCAGCACGTAGATGAGTTGTTTGTGGACCAGCCACACTGCATACGTGTCGTTGGCAAGCTGCACCACACCCTCCAGGGCCTGTTTGCCGCTTCCGCTGCTGGCGTAGCTGAGCATTCCAGACGACGACGCCGACGATCCCGATGCACCTGACGACGACGAAGCAGATGAGGAGGAGGAAGAGGAGGACGATGAGCCGTGGGCCACGCCGCCGTCCGACGAGCCTGCAGATTCATCGTGCAATAGGTTAAAGTTCTGAAGGAGTTGCTTGTGGGAGGCTCGGGCCTGGCTGGCAAGGGAGGCATCCTTCACCACCTGTTGGCAGACACTCTGCAGGGCATCCTTGCCCTGGAGCTCCTCACCCTCTTCAACAGCCCCAAAGCTGGTGGAGAGCACAATGAGGCTGGATTCATCTGCGTTTTCCTCGGCACTGCAGATTGCCAGCGACTGGACCATCGGATGCGCTGGGTGAGAGGGCGCATTGGAAAAGCAGAGGGTGGAAAGGCGATGGAATTGAGTTTGGATGGCCGAGGGTGATGTTCGGTGATGTCCGGGCATGCGTGGGACGACCCAGTCGAACAGGGCAATGTTTCGTCGGACGGTGTGCGCACGTGCGAGTGTGGACAAGAAGCGGTTGTTGGCTGAAACGCCAATGGAGAGTGCGTATGAGCCGGTAGGTTGGAGCCAGGAGGGATTGTTGTGAGTGTGTGCTCCGCAACGTGGGAGACCCCCCCCGCCCAATGGAGTCGCACTGACGAGTCGCTGACGCACGCGGTGCAGCACAAAGTGGAGCGGGGTTGGTATGGATGGTGGGAGGCACAGGGGATGTTTCAGCCGCGAGAGACGGGAGAGGCGACGCAGAAGCGGTTCTCGATGGTGTTGCCGCCGCCAAATGTGACGGGCAGCTTGCATCTGGGCCACGCGCTGACGATCAGCATCCAGGACGCGCTGGTGCGCTTCCACAGGATGCAAGGGGATGCAGTGCTGTGGGTGCCTGGCGTGGACCACGCAGGCATTGCTACGCAGAGTGTGGTGGAGCGGAAACTGTGGCGTGAGCACGGGCAACGGCGGCAGGAGGTGGGAAGGGAGGCATTTGAAGAGATGGTGTGGCGATGGAAGGAACAGTATGGAGGACGCATTGTGGAGCAGGAACGTGCGCTGGGGGCGTCGTTGGATTGGAGCAGGGATGTGTTTACGCTGGACCAGACCCGAAGCAAGGCTGTGCGTGAGACGTTTGTGCGCATGCATGAGGCCGGTCTGTTGTACCGAGCGCAGCGCATTGTCAACTGGTGTCCCATGTTGCAGACAGCCATTTCAGACGTGGAGGTGGACTATGTCGACGTCGACGGCCCAACAAAGTACGCGCTGCCCGGCGGACAGGGCCACGCCCCCGTGGGGTCAATGTACACGGTGGCGTATGCTTTGGAAGGTGGAGGGGAGGTGCATGTGAGCACGACACGGCCCGAGACGATTCCGGGAGACGTGGCGCTGGCGGTGCATCCGGACGACGCACGACTCAAGCATCTGGTGGGCACGCATGCCGTGCACCCGCTGGAGCCGACACGCAGGATACCTGTGGTGGCAGACAGTATGGTGGATGCCGAGTTTGGCACAGGAGTGGTGAAGATCACACCTGCGCATGATGTGAACGACTTTGCGGTGGGGCAGCGACACAATCTGGATGCCCCGTCGGTGATTGACAAGCACGGGCGGCTGCAGGTCCCGCAGTTGAAGCAACTGCACGGAATGGATCGATTTGCGGCGCGAGGAGCCGTGGTGGATATGTTGGAGGCGTCGGGGCGGCTGGTGGGTGTGGAAGACCACGCGATGCGACTTGCAGTGTGTTCTCGCTCGGGAGACGTGATCGAACCCATGTTGCTGAAGCCACAGTGGTACGTGCGCATGGAAACGCTGGCGCAGCAGGCTTTGGGCTTTGTAGACGATGGCAGCATGCGTGTGGTGCCTGCATCAGGCGAGCAGACGCTGCGACGGTGGCTGGAAAACATCGAAGACTGGTGCGTTTCACGACAGCTTTGGTGGGGTCATCGCATCCCAGCGTACCGTTGTGTGAGTGAAAGTGACAAGGACGAGGAGCGATGGGTGGTGGCACACGACGAGGCTGGGGCGCGAGCGCAGCTAGGGCAGGGCAAGTGGCAGGTGGAACAGGATGAGGATGTTTTGGACACGTGGTTCTCATCTGCACTGTTGCCCATGAGTGCTCTGGGTTGGCCCGAGGATGGAAGCGAAGCGGAACTGGCCAAATGGTATCCAACGAGTGTGCTGGAGACCGGCTCGGACATTCTCTTCTTTTGGGTGGCACGCATGGCAATGGCGTGTGGAATGCTGAGTGGCCAGGCGCCGTTTGAGACGGTGCTGTTGCATCCCATGGTGCGTGACAAGCAGGGGCGCAAGATGAGCAAGAGCCTGGGCAATGTGATCGACCCCATGAATGTGATTGGCGGACGGTCGCTGGAGGAGATGGTGGACGACGTGCGTGGAGGCAATCTGGATGCACGGGAGGTGGAGCGTGCTGTGTCGGGTCTGCAGGCAGAGTTTCCAGACGGGATTGGAGAGTGCGGCGCAGATGCACTGCGATACACGCTGGCAGAGTACACGGAGCAGGAGGCACGCATCAACATGGACGTGCAGCGCGTGCAAGCAAACAGACACCTGTGCAACAAGATGTGGAATGCCACACGGTTTGTGATCGGGCATGCAGAGGCGTTGTTGTCGACAGAAACGCCCTTGCTGGAGGAACCGAGCACGGCGGCAGCCTCGGCGACCGTGCTGGACAAATGGCTGGAGGCACGCATGCAAGAGGCTGTGAAGGAGGCAGAGGAGGGCTTGGGTGAGCATCGTGTGCATGGGGTGGCGCGTGCGTTTGATCGGTTCTTTCACGCGCAGTTGTGCAGCACGTACCTGGAACTGAACAAGGAGCGACTGTGGCGCAAAGACAACGATGCGCGTGAGTGTGTACGTGTGTTGGAACGTGCGGTGGACACCAGCTTGCGCATGTGCCATCCGCTGATGCCGTATGTGACGGAGGAGCTGTGGCACAGGCTGCACCAGCGTCGCCTGACACACGCCGGTGCAGATCCGCAGGCGTGGGCACAGGCTTCCATTTGCACGCAACCGTACCCACAGGCAACTGTGGACGCAAGGGTGCCAGAGGTGGACGAGGCGGTCGAGGCGATGCTTGCGCTGTTGGCACGTGCTCGCTCGGTGCGCGATATGTACGGCATCAGCAACGACGTGCGACTGGCATCGCCCATGTATGTGGACACTGGAGGCGTAGCGATGTTGGATATGCTGCTTGCAGAACACACAGAGGCGTTGAGGCGAATGAGCGGCTTTGGAGGCGTGACTGTTGTAGAGTCGGTGCACGACGAGGATGCGCCTGGCACAAACGGGGTGTGGGTGTGTGAAGATGTGGTGGGCGGCGTACGTGTGGGTTTGCACCTGCAGGTGGACAGGAGCAAGGTGGACGTCGACAAAGAGCTCAAGGCGTTGCACAAGAAACAGGCCAAGGTGCAAAAGCAAATCGATGGGATCGAGACACGCATGGCGAGTGCGCAGTACCAGGAGAGGGTGCCCATGGACGTGCAGGAGAAAGATGCGCAGCGTGTTGAGGAGAAGCGTGTCGAGCTGCGGGTGTTGATGAACCGAGAGGCAATGTTGCGTGCGTAAAGAGGGTGGGCATGAATGAATGAAGAATGCCTCTCTCGAGGACAGAGGACAGTGGATGGGGATGTCTCGGTGCGTGTTGCTGTCCCGTTCGACGATGGCGCCAACAAAAACCCCACCACTAACCAACCCCGGCAAATGAAGATGGGATCCAAGAGTGGAATGACGGCAGTGATTGTGGCAGCTCTGCTGCTGCAGATGGTGGCTAGCATGCCGCTGCGTGGACAGGAGGTGCAGCGCCAGGCGTGTGTGGTGAACTGGGAGGAGCAGCTTGCTCACCCTGAACACATCACGGAGCCCCGCCCGCACGAGTACATCAAGCTGGAGGACCTTCCGGATGCGTTTGACTGGCGCAATGTCAACGGCACCAACTTTCTGTCGCCGACGCGCAACCAGCACATGCCGGTGTACTGCGGCTCGTGCTGGTCGATGGGGTGAGTGGATGAGCGGGAAAGGAGAGGATGGGAGGGAGAGAGTGGGTGCTGGGGAAGCCGATGGGCAGGGAGAGATGAAGAGAGAGACTGTGTGGGGCGGGGTAAACGACGGGAGGACGGCTGCGGGGAGAGGGAAATCCACGCGGGCAAAGAAGGCAGCCGAGCACAAAACGCACGCCGTTGCGCTGGTTCAGGTGCAGAACAAGAGCAGAGAATGGGTGGAGGCACGAAACGGGAAGGATGGCGTGCATGCGGGTGCCGATGTGGAGAGGGGATTGGGAGAGAAGGCCAGACCAAGGGAGGGAGAAGAGAGGGAGGTTCGCCAAGACGTTGAGGCAAACGCGGCGAGGCAGGGGCTCAAGGAGAGCTGAACGGACACCATGGACGAGACAGTGACAGCAACGACAACACACACTGACACCACCGACTGCGACTGCGACGGACACGACACCACACAGATCGACGTCGTCGATTGCTGACCGTCTGAACATCATGCAGAAGGGAGCGTGGCCGAACAACTACCTGAGCCCGCAGGAAGTGATTGACTGCGGTGGGGCTGGATCATGCGACGGTGGCACGGCCATTGGTGTGTTTGCGTATGCACACGACAAGGGACTGGTGAGCGAGACGTGCAACAACTACGTGGGGGTGAACCAGGAGTGCAACGCTGAGCACCGATGCTTCACGTGCTCGCCGAGCAAGTGTGTGGCTGTAACCAACTACACAGTGTACAAGGTGGGTGACTACGGCCATGTGCGTGGACCCCACGAGATGAAGGCGGAGATCTTTGCACGCGGACCGATTGCCTGCGGTGTGCACGCCGACGCCAAGCTGGAGGCGTACACGGGTGGCATCTTTTCGCAGTTCAACCCTGTGCCGATGATCAACCACATCATCAGCGTGGTGGGCTGGGGCGTGGAGAACGGCGAAGAGTTCTGGGTTGTGCGCAACTCGTGGGGCACGCCGTGGGGAGAGCGTGGCTTCTTCCGCATCACCACACGTCACTTTTACGACCTTGGCATCGAGACTGGATGCAGCTTTGGTGTGCCTCTGAAGCCTGAGCGCGTGAGCGAGCAGTAAGAAGAGGGTGAGGGCGTCTGAAAGCAATGCAAAAACAACAACTCTTGTGTTGATTTTCTCCTGCTCGTCACACGTGCTGTGTGGGTGGATTCCTGCAAACAGGGCAGGAGGGTTGTGTGTGTTTGTGTGATGCCTATTCTGGCCGTGTGCGTTGTCAATTCTCACATGCCCCGTCCGCGTCCACGTCCTCCCTGGAACTGCTGGGGCGGAGGCATGAAGCCTCGGCCCCGTCCCTGCATGGGAGGAGGCATCATGGGCATGCCTCGGCCCTGCATGGGCATCATACCACGTCCTCCCTGCATGGGCATCATGGGCATGCCTCTTCCACGTCCCATCATGGGCGGGGGCATCATCATGTTGGGAGCGGGCATCCCCACGCCGCGTCCCATGCCCATCAAACCGGGCTGCATCTGTGCTTGCTGCGCCTGCATGGACGCCGTCTGTGCTGTCATGGCACTGCCACGTGCGGCGGAACGGCCAATGCCCGCACCCGCCTGCTTGGGTGCCTTGCGAGCCTTGTTTTCCTGTCGAGAGGGTGGCGGGACGGGGAGCGCGCCAGATGTCAGCATGCGGAATGCGCGCGGAATGCAAGGCTGCCAGGTCACTTACGCTGATGGGAGGCGGGCCATCGACACTCATGGAGATGACACACTCGCCACGGAGCAGCACCAATCCCAGGGTTCGCTTCTGCTCCTGTGCCTGGACAATGAACTTGGAGATGGACGATTTGTCCAGCACTTCCTGCGGCACCGAGGATGAGGAGGAGGAGGAGGAGGAAGAAGAGAGGAGGAGGATGAGGACGACGACGATGAGCTGTCTGTCTTTTTGCTCTTCTTGACGCTGCGGAACTCGTCGGCGTCGCCCAGCACCAGGTTCATGTGCTGGTCGAACGCCAGGAAGGTGCCCACCAGGTAGCGGCCGTCGTTGATGTTGACCTTCATGCGGTAGCCCAGGAAGCGCATCATGCGTGACTTGCGTACGCTCATGATGGAAAGTGGGCTTCGAGAATGGTTGGTTGTGGTCTCGCAGCGCAGCATTCCATGGCGTCCACTGCGCCGCCAGTGCCAACCTCGCTCTTTTTCGGCCAACGCCTGCACCCTTGCCACACCATGCAGGCCGACGACCAAGACATCTTTGTGCGGCGTGCCGACATGGCCGACGCAGAAGCCATCTTTGAGATGATTGACAACGAGGAAATGATCATCAGCGAGCGGTTTGGAGACCGTTCCGTGCGAGCGCTCATGTGAGTTTTCCCTGCCTCCCTGCTGCCTGGTACGGCACCAGTGGCATTTCCCGGTGCCTCCCGACCCCTTGCCATGGACACACACGACGCCCTCCTGTGCGACATCTCAGCTGACATCCGCTCGTTGGTGCGTCACCGTCTGCGCTTTTTGCTGGCCCGTTCCACACAGCGAAACCGCGCTTCTTTCCATCACCGCCGTCGACGAGGAGAACAAGTAGGTGGATTCAGGAGGGATGCATACCTTGCTGTCTACAGATACCATTGCATCCATGACAAGCCTGCATGCATGTGTTCTGTGTGATGTCCCCTGGACGCGTGCGAGTAACCGTTGCAAAGAGTGCCGTTGCTGACACAACCCGATGTTGCAAAACCTGCCCCTGTACTCACCCATCCACTACGCACCCACCCACGTGCCACACACGCCATGCACGCCACACACACACCATTGTCACGCGAGCACAGCTGTGTGGGATTTGCGGTGTTCAACGACCATCCGCCGTGGGTGGACAACATCCCGGCGTCAAAGTGGGAAACCTTTGTGGAGGAGACATTTGAGCTGCAGCTGAACGTGTACCACTCCATGTGGCTGCAATTGTTTGTGGCGGACCACCTTGTGGAGGCACGTGTGGCACAGGCCATCCTGTCGACTGCATTCAACACGATTCACGAGGCACAGCATTGTTTCATGCTGCTGCCCTCCACCACACCTGCGTTTGCGCCGCTGTGCTCCTTTGAGGAGAATCCGGACGACCTGTTTACGCCTGTCCACTCACAGAGCAAGAAGCGTCACCGAGGATACAACCTGCTGTGCTGTCCGCGCGACCGTGCGATTCTGCCCATGCTCGTGCGCGAAGCCCTGGTGGAAGACTACGACGACCTGGTGCCCATCTTTCACCAACAGAGCACGGAGCTGTTTGATCGCTACGGAGAGTTTGGTCTTGCGGACATCATCTCCTCCACGGACGAAAGCAAGGCGACACTGGTGGCGGAGGTGGACAACAAGGCCATCGGCATCCTGGGCCTGTCCACCAATGTGGAGTATCAGGTGCTGGCCAAGTGCTTCGAGTTGGAGCCCTTTGATTACCTGGTGAGCCCAGACGACGGGTTTGGCATGCCCGATCCCTCGCTAAGTGGGAACAACGCGCACGACACCAAGCTTGGCGCGGACGAACAGGGAGGCAACGGAAACGGCGGAGGAAAGGATCGCAGTGACGAACAGCACAGCGGCGTGCTGGGAGCCAAGCAGAATTTGCGGTCGCAGGGAATGCGCAATGCCACCCTGGGCAAACTGCTGGAGGAGGACGGACGCGGAGGACGAGGGTCGGGTGCGTCCGGGGGTGGATCGTCCACAGGCAGCGCCAGTGTGTCGGGGGGCTCGTCACGCATGCACGGGCGACGACGCAGCAGTGCGCCAAAGGAGTCGTCGCTGGACGAGTTTTCGTTGGACCGACGCAAGGAGGAGGACGAAGAGGAGGAGGTGGACGTGCGTGGCAAACCAAACGCCTTTGCTGTCACCCTGTTCTGCATCGACGAAGAGTACGAAACGCGTGCGTTTGAGTTTCTGGAGGCTGCCTTTCAACACTTTCAGGACCGCGAGTACTGCTTGCTGATGGTGCCGCACCACGCCTCTGAGTTTCCTCTGCTGTCGCACTTTCAGCAGGTGCGGGCCCACCCGGGATCCAAGTTCCCCTCGGCCCTGTACATCTTCCACAAGTACTCGCTGATGGTGTTTCACGGCCTCATGGACGTGCGTGCCACACAGCAGCACGACCTCGACGCCATCGTCATGCAGACGCGCTACCTGGAGGACGCCGCCCTGTTCAAGGCTGAGCTGCACACCGCCATGTCCGGACGAGTGTCTTCCAAGCGGGCCTTTTCCGTGACCTTGGACGACGTCGTGGTCGGCGCGGTGCTGGTGGACACCGATGTGGACCACGAAACACTGCGGCGCAACTTCAACCTGGAAACGTACATGAGCTGGGACTTTTATGCGCCGGGCGACCATGTGATGATCGACCACATGGTGTTGTCTCCCGTGTTCAATAAGAGTGTCAAGCAGGTGGTGCGTGAGCTGACACGCAAGCTGGAAGCCAGCGCCGTTTACTATCGTGTGCTTCCGGACACCGTCACCATCCCCACCCTGCACGAGTTTCTGGCCATTACGCCACGCCGCAACATCCAGAAACCCGGGGAAACAGACACCACCTCCACCGAAGGGTTCCGAGCCGGGTTGCAGAAGCCCGTCATTGAGATCGGCGGCGCGGCCCTGTCCACCTCGGGCAGCCTGGGATCGTTGCAGAGTGCCGACTCGACGGCGTCGCGCGAGGGCAGTCCGCGTGAAGGCGGAGGCGGGGGCGTGCGATTCCAGGAGGAAGGGGGCGTGCGCAAGAGCACGAGTTCACACAGTTTGTCCGGGTTGCCCTCGGTGACAGAGGAGGATGAGACGGAGATCGGCAAGAGTGGAGGTGGAAGCCGTGGGAGCACACCCAAGGGTGGCGCACGTGCGGGTGGATTGACGATGACGAGCAGCAGCAGCAGCAGCAGCAGCAGCGGCGCTGGACGCTCGGCAAGCGAGGGCGAAGTGCACTATGCGCTGTATGCGTTGTCACGCAAGAATCTGACGGAGCAAAAGTTTACGGTGAACCATCGGCTGGTGATTGTGGGTGCGTCGGACTGTGCATTGTCGCTGATCGAGTCCCTTGTGTTTGTGCACTATCTTCACTTCACCAACATCACTCTGATCTCGGATGGAGGCATGCCCACGTTTGAGGAGGAGTTCCTGGCACACAACTACGCATACGTGCGCAAGTACTGGCAGCGGCTGGCGCTGCGGTCCAAGGTGCGTGTTATCGACAGCGTCATGGTGGGCATCGACCGCGACAAGGACTGTGTCATTGTCAAGGGCGACTTGCGCATTCCGTACGACGAGGTGGTGCTGTGTTGCGGCTTGCAGGAGCAGACGCCAAACAAGCTGCTGGGTCCGCCACCGCACGTGGGCGGCATCTATCCGCTCGACAGCGAGCTGCACATCGATGCGATGAAGTCGTACCTGTTTCGACACAACATCCTGAACGACAATCGGCCCGTGTTTGTGTACGGCGACAGCGTGGAAGTGTACTGCGTGATCCAGGGCTTGCTGGACAACGGCATCCGCAACATTGTGCAAATTGTGCCGCCTGCGGCCGAGCAGAACGTGAACAACGCACCCAAGCGCTCGTTGCCTGCAGACGTGAAGGAGATGGTGGACACGGCGATGCGACTGCGTGGGGTACAGGTGCACAGGGACCTGCAGCTGGTGGGCATCGAAGAGGAACACTTTCAGCTGCTGGCTGCTCTGTTTGAGCCCACCACAGATGAGGCACGCTCACGGTTTGCGTCGCAGACGCAACGTGGCGCAGGCGCAGGTGGCGACAGCACGGACATGTTTGGTGGGTCGCGTGGGGAGGGTGGAGAGGAGGTGCGCATGCCCTGCAAGGTGTTGCTCATGTACGACGTGAGCAACGTGGACCCGATGACGTTCAACGCCGTCAACGAGGCATGCCTGGTCTACGACGGCAGGCTGGTGGTCAACCGAGATTTCAAGACAAACGACCCAAAGATCCTGGCTGCGGGCACACTGACCAAGTTTAGCAAACGCACGCGACGCGTACGTTACCTGCAGGACTACAACAGCAAGGAAGTGGGACGCGAGGTGGCCAGTCGCATCCTGCGCAACCTGGATCCGCTGCAGGCGGAGGCAGATGTTGCGTCGTCTGCGGAAATGCCGCACTTCGAGGAGCCCAAGAGTGTGGGTGGCTTGCTTCCGGGCGGCCTGCACTTTGTGCACTCGTACTTGCCGTGGAAAAAGGTGGGCAACGGCACATACACGGGCAGCGACGAGGTGGGCAGCAGTAGCCACAGCAACGCACGCTCGGTGGTCACACGAAACAAGAAGGGCGGCCACGAGTACGTCATGATCAGTGTGGACGAGTACAACATCATCGACGAGATTGTGTACGCGGGCACGGAGCGGCCGGAGGTGGACAACCTGCTGTCGCTGGTGGGTCTGCCCGAACGCTACCTCAACAAGCTGCTGGATCGCTACGACGAGGGACTCATCGATGACCTGGTGCCATTCCTGCGCCAATCCTGGATCCAGGCAGTGTACCACGATCGCTTCCGCAACTTTCGGGAGCAGCTGCTGGACGAGCTCAACGACGAGGTGGACGTGGCGTCCATCCAGCAGAGCATCCTGAGCATGGTTGATGCGGGCAAGAGCATCTCCAACGCAAACGTGCAGACGCTGAGCAAAGCGCTGACCCAGAACACAAAGGAGCTCATCAAGGCCAAGCTCATCGAGTACCTGGAGCAGAACAGCAACATTCTGGACATGTATTTTGTGCCTCGTGACGACGAGGGTGACGACGGGCAGCTGAACCCGATGTTTTTGTGACGAAACCAACAGCAACAGCAACAAAAACCTCTCCTTCAGTTTGCGCTGTCGAAAATGCTCTCTTTGCGCTTCTTCTTGGAGTCGGCCTTTGCCTTTTTGCCGTCTGCTTTGGCCTTGTCCTTCTTGCGTGTGCGTGCCTGTGCCATTTTTGTCTGCAAGCGCAGCTGGCGTTCCCAGTCGCGTCGGACGCGCAGGTACAGCATGAGGGTGCAACGGGCGTCATCGACCGAACTGTGTTCGCCCGATTGGATGTCAATGCCAAAGTGCTCCTTGGTGAGCTTCTTGAGGCCTCGTTTGCGCCTGCCATCGGCCGTCTTGTAGGGTTTGTACAGGGCGGTGTCGCGCACGAGGTGCTTGGGGTGGGACATCATCAGGGCGGCAAAGTCGTTGGCAATGTCGTGGCCGACCACGATGCGGTCCTTGAGCAGATCCGCAACTTCTTTCTGGACCTGTTTGAAGGGCTTGGCGCGGTACATGTCTTTGGCACGCACGCCACTCCACTTTGTGCGAAAGTCGGTCACCCACTCTTGCGGCTGCACAAACTCGTCGTACACTGTGTTCCCATGGGTGTTGACCACGGAACAGCGAGCAAGCACGCTCTCCTTGCCCCGGTCGCCCACGCCGACCATCTCGCAGTCCATGCCCAGCACAGCGGTCGCCTCTGTGCTATCACTGTTGCCAAACAGTGCCTCTCCGGCCTCTTGCTTTTGCCTCTCTGCCGCCTGCGCCCTCTCCTCCTCCACCCGTTGGCGTTTTGCCTGTGCTTGCGCCTCCACGTCGTCCTTCTCCTCGACGTCCCTTTCGGCGGACTGCGCCTTGCGCTTCTTGCGCCCGGGCGCCTTCCACTTGGGTTTGTTCAGCATGGGTACCCCTTCACTCCCATCATCCACCTCTTTGCCCCCTTTCCCTCCTCCCCTGTGTGCCTGCTTCACAGCCGTCTGCTTCGCCTTGCGCAGTGACTTTTCCTGGGCCATCAGCTTTGCCCAGTTGCCAAAGCCCTTCTTGTTGCCACCCTGCTTGCCCTTGGACCGCTTCTTTGTTTTCCCGCCGCCGCTGCTTCCTGATGTGCCTTTGTCCTTGTCCGAGCTTATCTCATCCGCCTCTGTGCGCTCCTTGTCCTTGGCCACCGCCTTGCGTACGATGGCGTTGAGGAATCCGGCATCCACCTCGCTGCTCGCCATTGCTTGCTGATGCTGGTTGCACCGGCGCTTGCGAATTGCGCCTCAGTTCCATGTCATGATGGGCAACGTGTGTGCACATGGCGGCATAGGTGGAGACCTGTGTGAGGTTTGGCGTGGGCGTTTGCCGGGGGGGAAATGCATCAGCATCAGCAGCGGCGACGTCTCGCAACGGGGCCACGTCGAGCGCAAAGAGGACAAGTGAGAAGCAAGGAACGAGGATGGGGATTGGGTGTGGATGGGGGTTGTTTACTCGGTGTTGAGGGGAACGCCAAAGGAGCAGGCTGTGTCGACGCCAATGTTGTAGCCGGGCTTGGTGGTGATGTACACGAAACCCTCGGCACCCCAGGGCTGGCCCCAGGAGTTGCGGACAATCCAGACCTCCTGGCCGTCCATGACGGTCCAGCCGACCACGCTGATCTCGTGGTTGATCTGCGGGTTGCTCATCTGCTGGGAAAACACGCCGCCGGTGTAGGCCTCGAGCTGGGCGTCGGCATGGACACCGCAGGAGATGGGACCACGAGCAAAGATCTCGGCCTTCATCTTGTCGGCACCGGCAATGCTGCCATAGTCGCCCACCTTGTACACTGTGTACTTCTCCAGCGGGTAGCAGTTGCTCGGGGAGCAGGTGAAGCAGCGCGTCATGTTGGTGCACTTCTCATCCTTGCCCAGGTAGTTGTTGCAGGTCTCGTCCACAAGGCCCGTCTCGTGGGCGTACTTGTACACGCCAAGCGGGTCGCCGCCCTCGCAGGAACCGGCGCCTCCGCAGGCAATCACCTCCTGCGGGCTCAGGTATGCGCTGGGCCACTTGCCGCCGCGCTTGATGTTGATACGGTCAGCCAGAGCCGAGGTCGTGCTGTGTGTGGGGTGCACGCAGGTTGTGGGTGTCAGCGGCAGGCGTGCGAGGCGGGACGAGGCAAGAGAGGGGAAAACGGCAGGCTTTTTGCCCGGCGCGCGTGGATTCGTACCCCATAGCCCAGCAAGAGCCGCAGTACACCTCCTGGTGCTGGTTGCGGATGACCGACAGGTAGTTGGTGCCGTTGACGTCACGCCAGTCCCATGTGGTGGGCAGGTCCTCCACCTTGAGGTACTCGTGGGGCATCGGTTCGGTGATGTGGTCCTCGATGCCAAAGCTGATCACGCTGGAGCCACGCTGCCACTCCTGGGCGCTCACAATGGCTGCAAGAACAAGCAGAGCGGTGATGGCGATGGATGTGCGCATCTGGTGAGTGTGTTTGTTTGGTTGGGAGCGTTGGCGAGCGTTTGCTCTCTCTCTGGGTCAACGTGTTGGGTGTCTGCCCTGTTTGCAGAGAGTGGTGCAGGAATCCACCCACACAGCACGTGTGACGAGCAGGAGAAAATCAACACAAGAGTTGTTGTTTTTGCATTGCTTTCAGACACCCTCACCCTCTTCTTACTGCTCGCTCACGCGCTCAGGCTTCAGAGGCACACCAAAGCTGCATCCCAGTCTCGATGCCAAGGTCGTAAAAGTGACGTGTGGTGATGCGGAAGAAGCCACGCTCTCCCCACGGCGTGCCCCACGAGTTGCGCACAACCCAGAACTCTTCGCCGTTCTCCACGCCCCAGCCCACCACACTGATGATGTGGTTGATCATCGGCACAGGGTTGAACTGCGAAAAGATGCCACCCGTGTACGCCTCCAGCTTGGCGTCGGCGTGCACACCGCAGGCAATCGGTCCGCGTGCAAAGATCTCCGCCTTCATCTCGTGGGGTCCACGCACATGGCCGTAGTCACCCACCTTGTACACTGTGTAGTTGGTTACAGCCACACACTTGCTCGGCGAGCACGTGAAGCATCGGTGCTCAGCGTTGCACTCCTGGTTCACCCCCACGTAGTTGTTGCACGTCTCGCTCACCAGTCCCTTGTCGTGTGCATACGCAAACACACCAATGGCCGTGCCACCGTCGCATGATCCAGCCCCACCGCAGTCAATCACTTCCTGCGGGCTCAGGTAGTTGTTCGGCCACGCTCCCTTCTGCATGATGTTCAGACGGTCAGCAATCGACGACGTCGATCTGTGTGGTGTCGTGTCCGTCGCAGTCGCAGTCGGTGGTGTCAGTGTGTGTTGTCGTTGCTGTCACTGTCTCGTCCATGGTGTCCGTTCAGCTCTCCTTGAGCCCCTGCCTCGCCGCGTTTGCCTCAACGTCTTGGCGAACCTCCCTCTCTTCTCCCTCCCTTGGTCTGCCTTCTCTCCCAATCCCCTCTCCACACCGGCACCCGCATGCACGCCATCCTTCCCGTCTCGTGCCTCCACCCATTCTCTGCTCTTGTTCTGCACCTGAACCAGCGCAACGGCGTGCGTTTTGTGCTCGGCTGCCTTCTTTGCCCGCGTGGATTTCCCTCTCCCCGCACCGTCCTCCCGTCGTTTACCCCGCCCCACACCCTCTCTCTCTCCATCTCTCCCTGCCCATCGGCTTCCCCAGCACCCACTCTCTCCCTCCCATCCTCTCCTTTCCCGCTCATCCACTCACCCCATCGACCAGCACGAGCCGCAGTACACCGGCATGTGCTGGTTGCGCGTCGGCGACAGAAAGTTGGTGCCGTTGACATTGCGCCAGTCAAACGCATCCGGAAGGTCCTCCAGCTTGATGTACTCGTGCGGGCGGGGCTCCGTGATGTGTTCAGGGTGAGCAAGCTGCTCCTCCCAGTTCACCACACACGCCTGGCGCTGCACCTCCTGTCCACGCAGCGGCATGCTAGCCACCATCTGCAGCAGCAGAGCTGCCACAATCACTGCCGTCATTCCACTCTTGGATCCCATCTTCATTTGCTGGGGTTGGTTGGTGGTGGGGTTTTTGTTGGCGCCATCGTCGAACGGAACAGCCACAGGCACCGAGACATCCCCATCCACTGTCCTCTGTCCTCGCGAGTGTCACTGTCCATGCATTTATGCCCACCCTTTTTACGCACGCAACATTGCCTCTCGGTTCATCAACACCCGCAGCTCCACACGCTTCTCCTCAACACGCTGCGCATCTTTCTCCTGCACGTCCATGGGCACCCTCTCCTGGTACTGCGCACTCGCCATGCGTGTCTCGATCCCATCGATTTGCTTTTGCACCTTGTGGCCTTCTCGATGTGGTTTGCGTTTGCGCTGCGAACTCGCAGAAAACGCAAACACCCATGGGCCTCTTTTCCAACCTCTTCAAGCGAAAGAGCTCCACCGACGAGAAGAGGAGGAGAAGTCTCAACAACAGGCTCGCATGCCTCACGTGTATCAGCCGTCGTCGTCGAACAGCTCAACCTGGATCACGTCTGGCGAGGAGGAAAAGGAGTGGAAGACACATGGCATGGCGCTGGAACGAGAATTGAACGACGGTGAGATTGAGCTGGTGCAGAGCATCTCCGCGTATGAACGCCGGTACCTGTTGATCAGCGGCCTTTCATCGCCCGCAACGGCGTTGACGGAGCTGAAAAAGCTGGTGAAGGAAATAACCGAGCTCTCCACGGCGGCCGGAGAGACGAGCGTGGGCTTTGTGTGCACCGTTGCGAACGGAACGCTCAAAAGCGACACCAATGGGATGACAGACATGCCGGAGAACATGCTTTTGTGCTTGTCGGTGCCGCCGCCGAGCTTCTGGGTCGACTATTTCGACTGCGTGTTTGTGTATAACCACTTCAACTACGCATGGAGCCAGCAAGTCGAGTTTGGCGACCTGCTTGCACGATACGTGGAGTTGGGCGGCAGTGTGGTGCTGTCGGGCTGTGTGGTGCGCGAAAACTACACGTTCAAGGGAGTGTTCACCAAGGACTATGCGCCCTACGGCATCACACAAAGCAACGGCGGCAGTAACCTTGAGGCCAAAGTGGAAGACTCTGAATTTGCAACGCATCCTGTGTTTGACGGCTGCACGTCAATCAATCTGGGCGGTCTGTACATTTACTCGGCGGCCCAGGAATTGCCACCAAACACGCGCTGCCTACTCAAAGCAGGCCAGGAAATCCTGGTCACGGAGCGTGTTTACCCCAACTTTGGGGGCACCAGCATGCTGCTCAACTGGTATCCCGTCGACGCCGGGGTGCAATCTGGCATGGGCTTCAAGGTAGACACAGATGGGTACCGCATCCTCTTCAACGCCCTGCGCTATGTGCGCCACGTCAGTTGGTCCCTGGAAAACCACCACGTGTTTACCAAACCGTTTCGGGCAGCTGTGTTTGCCGTGGTCATGCTTGCGTACATGGATCCCGAAGGAAACGAGGAGCACGAGTACGCGTCCGAGCTGCCCTTCCGATGGCACGAGCTTCCCAACGAGGTCATTTTTAACGTGTTTAAGCAACTGGGCAAGATGTGGCGATGAGAGAGGGAGAGAGAGTGTGTGCGGATCAGGCAATGGACTTTGCTCGTCATTCAGCTCACGGGAAGACCGAGCAGTTTTCGCAGGCCGTCAAAGGTGAGTGGCCTTCGTTCTACAGCGGACATGAGGTCGTCCTCGCACTGTTTCATGATTTCCGGGTATTGCATGTAGCCTGCGTTGATCTCGAGAAATCTAGCGTCGAGGAGGTCTGCGAGCACGCCGAAGCATTCTTGCAAAGGCTGCGGATGCTGTGTGAGGCAAAAGAATTCAAAGAGCGGTGTGGTCCACTGCTCGTCACTGTTGAGGCTCAACATGCCAAGGAGTTTGGAGGTGACATTGATGCCCGAGGCGCAAAAGGGATAGGTGCGTTCGGGCTCAAACTTGTCCTGGTACGCAAGCGTGTGGTGCTCCGCGTAGTAGAGAAGGTTGGTGAGCCCCAGCATGCCCATGCCACGAAAGTCTGTGGCCGGGTCTTTGCCCTGAAAGCCGATCTTGGACCACATGCGAGAGAGACGTGCGTCGAGGGGCGTGTCGGGCATGCCTAGGTCCCACAATCGCATGAGCATGTGCTCGTGTTCCTCGTTCTCCTTGTCGTATTTTTGCTCCGAAAGGGCGAGCATGGCGTGCAGGTAGGCCATGGTTTCGCGTTGCACTTGCTTGTGCTTGCGGATGAACGCGCCGAGTGTCTCTTGGAACTCGTCCGCCATGACTGTGTACACCATCATGTCCTTGGCGCGTGAGGACAATGTCAACCGGAAGCGCTTCATGACACCAAACAGGTGGTGGTCCATCCAGCCCTCGTCCATGTTCATGTCCAGTCGGAAGGATTGCACTTGGTCGACATACACAAGGTCCGTGGGTCTTTCGTCGTGGTAGTAGACACGTTGTGTCAAGTGGTCCTCTTTGTGTGATGAGCCGGATGAGGAAGATGAGGAAGATGAGGAAGATGATGATGATGAGGAGGAGGAGGAGGAGGAGGAGCCACCGACGGTCTCTGGTGAGCCAGGGGAATTAAACACGTTGACAAGTTGCTGCTCACCCTGGTCTTCATGCACGGTGACTTCGACAGTGGCGCGGAGCGGCGCATGCTGGTTGCAAGTGCGGATTGGTCGTCGAGATCATCGTCGGCGCTGTATGGGTCATTGTCGTCGTCGAGGACAATCAGCTGGTCTTCGGAGAGACCCCCCACAATGGAATCGTCGTCTTGTGGGTCGTCGTGTGCAGTGTCGATCGTGTCTGCAGAGGGAGGGTCGTGCTCGTGTTTGGCGCGGCGTGGATGATCAGAATACGGAGCGCGCTCCGGAACCATGCCGAGGTCAAGGTGGGCTGGCTTGTTGTCGGAGCCTGTGATGTGGCGTGCGCGGAGGGGAAGAAAGAGGATTTGGGCGTAGGAGGTGATGCGGATGACGTAGAGGAGGTTGGAGCGGACGGCGACGAATTCGTCACCGCGGAGGCGGAGCAGTTGCAGAGCCTGTTTGTGCTCGGCAAGCTTGCTGGAAAATGCGTTATACTGTGCAATGTACATCTCCTGGCGGGCCTTGTTCTCTTCCTCCTCGGCCGGAGTGGTGTCGAGAGTGACGAGTTGCGCAGTCGACTCCTCCTCGGCCACCATGCGCTGCTCATGCTGCTCAAACTCCACACGCACCTGTTCCATCAGCTCCAAAGTGATTGTCTTTTTGGTGCGCAGGGCCGTGATCTTGGCCGGTACGACCACACATGCCGGGTGGCCGCTGGGATCCATTGCAGCAGTTGGCGTGTCATGGCCACGTTCTGGGGCAACACAATGAGCAGCAAGGAGAACAACAGCAACAGCAGCAGCAGCGACTCTGGATCCACAGCTCTTGACTATGACCGCTTCCGGGCTGTGCTCCTGGGCCAGGCGGTTGGCGATGCGCTTGGGACGACGGTGGAATTCTCTGCGCCCGGCTCGTTTCAGCCGCTGGAGGACATTGTGGGCGGCGGACCGTTTCAACTGCTGCCAGGCATGTTTACAGACGACACAAGCATGGCCTTGTGCCAGGGCGAGAGCGTGGTGTTGCACAGGGGCAAGTTTGACGCGTTGGACATCAGTCGCGCGTTTGTGTCGTGGTATCACGACGGCCACATGAGTCCCACGGGGGAATGCTTCGACATCGGGGTCAGCACACGGTCTGCACTCAACATGTTTGCGCGTACAGACACACCGTACCCAAAGTCGGACAAGGCAGCAGGCAATGGCGGCCTGATGCGCCTGGCGCCGATTGCCATGGCGTACAGCCGTCTGCCACGCGCGTGCATGGCCCTGTGCGGCAACAGCAGCCGCACAACACATGGAAGTGCCATGAGTGTGCAGAGCTGCGAGTACTGGGGTGGTTTGATTGCGGGTGCTCTGGCCGGTGTGGACAAGGAAACGCTTGTGGGCGGTGAGGTGTTTAGCGCCACTGGCGAGGGAGCCGGGTACTGGAGCGACGTGGAGGGCAAGCTGGACAACGACGCGTGGCACGACGCGTACGACATGCAGGCGTACGATGTGGACGAGGCGCACTCGATGGTGAAACAGCTGCAGGAGGTTGCAGTGGAGGCGTCGTTCAGGAAGCTGCAGCCGCCGGATATCAACAACAGTGGCTTTGTGATCCGGTCGCTGGAGGCTGCGCTGTGGGCTTTCTACACCACGGACGACTTCAAGTCGGGCCTACTGGCGGCAGTGAATTTGGGCGACGACGCGGACACGGTCGGGGCCATTTACGGCCAGCTGGCAGGAGCCTACTACGGCGTGGGTGGGGACAAGGGCATTCCCGAGGAATGGGTTGCCATGCTGTCCATGCGGCCGATCCTGGATGTTCTGTGTGAGGAGCTGTACCGGATCGCGCTTGCATACGACGACCCGGAGGCGTGTGAGGAGCTTGCTGCCGCGTTGAAGGAGCACAACGTAGAAAGTGCAGCAGAGTTGCCTCCTTCCGTGATCCGAGACCTGGAGCTGACGTCGTGTGCAGTGGATGGGCGCGCCGAGGCAGTACTTGCTAGCTGGCGGAAACTGGAGGACATGTGCCGCAACGCGGTGGGGCGCACACACGCGGGACCGCACACGTTCAAGAGTGTGTCCGCCATGATGATCACGCAGAAGCCATCGCAGAGGAGTGGCGGGAGAGTGCTGAAGAGCTGAGCAAGGAAGATCAAGACGCGTTGATTGAGTGTGCCATGGCGTTTTTCGAGCAGGCAAAACCTGCAGTGGAGAGGCGTACGGGCGGAGTCATGGGCTCGTTGATGGGGGCGTTGCTTCAGCAGCAGAAGAAAGGGTGAGGAGGCAATGCAGCTGCAATATTGGAAGCAACCAATTTTTTTTTGCAAGGAAACCCAGTCATCATGTTTCATCCAGCTAGACAGTCAACACGCCACAATATGCCAGTGGTGGTGGTGGTGCTGGTTGTGCTGACATGGTGCGCATGGGCGACGGGCGCAAACGCCTTTTCGGTTGACGCGGTGCAGGGCACAAGTGGCCTGCCCGCAGGAGGCAATCTGGTGACGATCTTTGGCAGTGGGTTCACTGCCACAGGGAACCAGCGTTGTCGATTTGGACAAAACGACGCATACAAAGTGACACCAGCGTCGTTGAACGCGTCGCAGATTGTGTGCCAACAGCCGGCTCTTCCTGCCGGCGTGGCCAAATCGTACCTGCTGGAGGTGACTCTGGACGGGACAAACTACATCACGGCAGGCGACTACTGGACATACAGTGAGTTGGAGGCAGTTGTGTTTTTTCGGGGCGAAGCAGGTGCGGGTGTCTGCACAGGTGCAGGTTGCCATGCCTGAGCAAGAGGGACCCGATGGGGATGGAGAGTCGACGTCAGTGGGCGTGCCCTCCTGAGTGGGCGTGTGTGTTTGAGAGTGGTGTGCGGGCAGAACACTGACACTGATTTCCGGGTCGAATTTCAGCGACGGCAAGTGTCAAACTCATGCCGGCGGGCCTACAGGGCGATGACCGTCTGGGCAAGAGCATTGCGTTTGACCCTTCGGGCATGGCGTTCATTGCGAGTGTTTCGCACGAGGACACGGGCAACTCAAACAACGGTGGAGCATGGGGTAAGCGAGGAGCGCGGGGGAGGAGAATTTTGTTCGTGAGGCGCTGTGGAAACAAGGGCATATATCAGCGCACAGTGACTGACACGGCGCACGGCGCGCATACACCGACAGTGTTTGAGTACAACAGCACAACTACTACGTGGGCGAGCAAGGCGTTTCTCAAGCCGTCGGATACGACAGCAAACATGTACACGGGTGAATCAGGTGAGTGAAACTTGCCAAAATCGCCTAAACTCGCCCCCTCTGGCAGCATGTGTCTTCAACGCACGCAAATTCCATGAGGGTGCAAGCATTGGGAAATGAGATTGTGTCGATTCGGTACCGCATTGTGTGTGCGTGGATGTTGCGCTGACACGTTGGACACCTGTGTGCGCAATTGGCCACGGCGCCCCTTCTCCATTCAAAAGTGGGCATGTCCATGACCCACTGTGTGATGTGCAGTCGCACACGAAACAGCAACAGAGGGTCGTGCTATGTGTTTCGACGATCAGATTACACGCAGGTGCAGCGGGTGCAGGCGAACAACCCAACGGATGGAGACTACTTTGGCATTTCCGTGGGCTTGTTCCACGACACGCTTGTGGTGGGCGCCTATTTGGAGGACTCGGGCGGTTCCAACGCAGGAAACGTGTACCTGTTCCACAAGGACCAGGGCGGAACGGACAACTGGGGCCTTGTGCAGCGCATCAACAACGCGGACATTTACCCGGACAACGACCAGCTGGGCCGGTCACTGGCAATCCAGCGTGACTTTTTTGTGGCATGCTCGCGAGATGGTGACGGGTTTCGTGGTCTGTGCCAGGTGTATGGGACCACCGCGGCGCAGCGTGTGAAAATGGTCAAGCTGTGGGCCGAGCCGTCGTACGAGGATCGAGACTACCGGTTTGGGTCATCGGTGGACGCAAGCAGCAAGTACATTGCGGTTGGAGCACGCGATGGATCTGTGGACTGGGATGGGGCGACGGTGAATGGCGCGGCGTATGTGTTTGAGCGTGTGCCAGCTGGCGTGCCCGAGATGGCAGACACCTGGGGTCACGTCAAGACGGTGACGTCTACGGATCTCACGACCGGCAGCTACTTTGGCGGTGGCAGGGACGACCAGAACAACAAGGCCATTGGAGTGACAGACTCGGGCGTTTTGCTGGTCGGCGACTCGGAGCACAACAGCAATCGTGGACGCGCCTACGTGTTTCATAGGGACTACCCCAGCGCGAACCAATGGGGATTGCTGCGTGTGATTGATGCCGGGGACTCTGGGTCAGGCGACGAGTTTGCCTACGGATTGGCGTTGTCTCCGTTGAGCTTTGCATCGGGGCACGGTTCAACGACGAGGCTGGCAACAACGCAGGTGCGGTGTATCTGAACCACCCGCAGTGTCCCACAGGCTCATGCCTGGACCTTGTGTCGTTGCACTGTCGCACGTGCAACGTGGACATTGTCGAGGTGACGCCGAACGCGGCACCGGTTACCGGGGGCACGAGCATCACAGTGCGTTCGGGTCACTTCCACGGCGCCAACCAAGTGCGCATCGGCAGCATGACCATGTCATGCACTCCGTCAGGCAACCAGGTGCTCGTGTGCACAACGTTGGGCGGGGTGAGTGCAGATCAAACCGGTGTGACACACACGCCGCGCGTGGCTCAGTCCGGAACCAGCAATGTGACGGTGCCCTTTGCACCAACGTTCCACTTTTACGATGTGGCGGCGCTGAACATGGCGCTGGACAACAGTGCCGGGTCGACGGACGGCGAGGCGACGCTGCGTGTGACAGGCACGGGCCTGCCTGTGGGTACACACAGCGCACGATGCAGGCTAGGAGGAGACAACACATTGTTGGGTATGGTGGAGGTAGTGAGCGCGAGCGAGGCGTTGTGTTACACGCCTGCTGCGACGGCGGCCAATCGCACCGTGGAAGTTGCACTGGACCAGCAGCATTGGGTCACAGTCGGGTACTTGGACACACGATCTGTGAGCACGCAAGATCTGAGCATGCCGGGTGTGCAGGATGGCGACCGGTTCGGCAGCTGTCTTGCGTTTTCGGACGAGTATGCGTTTGTGGGTGCGGAAGAGGACGATTCGGATTACGGGTCGGTGCAGGTGTACAAACAGGATGTCGGGACGGGCGAGTGGACGTTTGTGAAGAAGCTTCAGGCGCCCATTGTGGTGGCTACAGGTCGGTTTGGCGCGTCGTGTGCAGCGCAGTCGGGATGGCTGGTTGTGGTTGCCCGTTCTTCGCAGGAGGTGTTCTTTTTCGGCCGCCACGTGGGCGGTACGGATAACTGGGGCATGTTCAAGCGGGAGAGCGTGGGTACCATGACAACGGGCCAGCTGGGGAACGAACAGGTTTGGATGTCTGAGGACTATTTCATTGTGGGCGACAACGGAGTCGACTTTCCTGGGAAGAACGACGTGGGACGCGCATACCTGTACTCGCGTCATGCGGGTGGCACAGACACATGGCGCAAGGTGTTGACCATGGACTCGCCGATTCAAGAGGCGGGCGAGCTTATGGGTCGCGGAGTGACGGTGAGCACAAACGGCCTGTGGGCAGCGGCAGGCACCGATCGCACAATTGGAGGCACAACCGACTCTGGAGGTGCGTACGTGTGGGAGCGAGTGTCCAAGAACATCACAGACGAAGAATGGGCGTACTCGACGTTTGTGGAACCGTTGGTGCGCGAGGCAAACAGGGAGACTGGTCGAGTCCTTGCGGCCTCGGACATCCACCTGTTCATGTCGCGCTACGAGTCGAACCGAGGCGACGTGGTTGTATTTGAACGCAAGGCGGCGGGCACCTGGGTGCAGCATCGCGTACTGAAGGTGAAAGACAACGAGCGTGCTGACAATGTTGGACAAGCGCTGGCGTACACCAACGGAGTGCTGGTTGTAGGTTCACCGCTGTCAGATTATGATGACACGGCAGACACGGGTCGTGTGGACCTGTTTGGGCGCAACTACGGCGGAAGCAACTACTACGGCCACATGCGCACGCTGTTTCGCAGCAACATCCAGGCGAGCCGGCGTCAGGGCTACCGCGTGGATGTGGCATGGTGGGGAGACGTACTGACGGCCAACGAAGACTACAACACGCAGCGGGGTCTTGTGACGGCGTTGGTACCGCGTTGCACAGGGTTCGAAGGCGCAGGAACCGGAAGACGGTATTGCTGGAACATGACGCGATGGGTGTGTGAGCCGTGTCGGTACGGAGTGGAGCGTGTGGAGGCAGCCGTGGTCGATGGCGGCCAGGCGTCGGAGCTCGTTATGCACGGGCGAGGTTTGCTGAATGCTGCGAGCGGCGGTCGTGTGACGATGCGCAACGGAGCAACCGTGCACACGTTGGCTTGCACGGCCACGCAGGATTCGCTGACGATGACGTGCGCCACACCAAGTGTGCCGTTGGGCAGTGTGTGGACTGTGGACGTGGCCGGGTCGTGGTCGTCGCCGTTCAACGTGACGGCGGTGGTAAAGGCGACTCAGGTGCAAACCAATGCGTTTGGCACGGGCAGGGTGCACGGCGGACCTGTCATCCAGCTGACGGGCAACAACATGGCAGACACGGGCGCCGTACGGTGCCGCGTGCTGGACCCGAGCAGCGGGCGATCGCTGGTGCTGGAAGGGCGCTACACAGGTGCAGGTACGGCCGAATGCGTGAGCGGAGTGGGCGGGTTGGCCGCAGGTCGCTACACACTTCAGTTTGCGCAGGGAGGCACTTACAGCACTGTGTCGACCTCATTTGCCATTTACGAGGACTTTGCGCTCCCGCTGCCGCTGGACTCGAGCGTGGAGGCCGACTGGCGTGTGGGCGAGAGTCTGGCCATTGGTGAGAATGTGCTTGCAGCGGGAGCGCCCGTTGCAACGTCGTCGGACTATGGCGAAGTGCACATCTACACACGTTTGCAGACGCAGCCGTACTCGTTTGTGTTTACGAAGCGCCTTCTGCCGCCGCAAAACCAGAACGACAACGAGTTTGGACGTGCAGTGGCCACCACGGACGACTTTTTGTTTGTGGGCGAACCGAGGTGGAACACACGTACGGGACGGGCCCACTTTTACGCACGACATCACAACGGCGTGCCAAATTCGTTTGGCTTGGTACGCACAGTGACGTCGGACGTACAGGCGACTGACAACTACTTTGGACGCAGCCTGGCGGTGAACCCGACGTGGGACCGCTTGGTCATCAGCGAGTATCGTACCAACGGCAACCGCGGGCGTTTTCACGTGTTTGAGCGCAACGCCGGCGGCCTCGACAACTGGGGCCGCGTGACCATCATGGAACCGGACAACACCATGCCCAATGGCTTCCTTGGCTACGGATCGCCAGGTGTGGCGTTGTACGATGACATGATGCTTGCTGGCGCGTACGTGACGAACGTCGAGTCGTACAGCAATGCGGGAAGTGCAGCGTTGTTTCGAAAGAATCAGGGAGGACCGAACGCATGGGGTCCGATCAAGGTGCTGCGTGCAAACAGCAACCAATTGGGCACAAACGTGTACTTTGGCTACTCGGTGGCACTGAGCAAGAACTACGCTGTGTGTGGTGCGTACGAAGACGCCACCGGCGCGACCCGCACGGGTGCAGTGTACGTATTCTACCGCGGCACGAACGACGCGTGGGACCAACTGCAGCGCCTGGAGCGTCCCGTGTCTGCAGAAACCGACCCGCACAACTTTGGTGAGGCGGTGGCTGTGCACGAGCGTCCAGATGGCGCGGTGATGGTCATTGCGGGCGAACCGGAGCGCGACGGCCAGGAGAACGACCGCTACTCGTTGCGCGAGGGAGGCGTGTTTGCATACGGAAACACAGTGAAGGGAGGCGCGTTGACTCTGATGCACGCATGGTATGCATCTGTGCCGGCCACAGACCAGCGCTTGGGCAACATTGTGGCTGTTTCGCGAACGGGGGTACTTGCAGCGGGGGCGTACCTGCTGCGCGACAACGGGGTCACGAACAAAGGCCGCGTGTACACGCTGACCCACAGGTGTGCAGAGACGTACTGTTGGGACATGTGGAGCAACCGGTGCGCGCCGTGTGGAGTTGGATTGGAGACAGTGGAACCGGCGGCGGTGCGTGCGGGCACGGGTGTGGTCCAGGTCACTGTGACGGGATACGGTTTTTGGGACAACAGTACAGTCACGCTGGAGGTGGCTGCAGCGGGCAAGTACAACGTGACAGCGCCATGCACGGTGACCGAGCCGGGCCTGCGGATGGTGTGTGCGCTAAACACATCTGAGATCCAAGCCTCGGGCACAGGCGTGGCTCGCATGCCTGGTGCCCAGTATGCGTATGCGTACGGGTATACAGACCCCGTGTTTGGCGCCTTTGCAAACCCAACGTCGCTGCGCACGTGGAATCCGTCGTCGCCGACGACAGGCGGAGTGACGGTGACCATCTACGGAAACGGATTCTCAGACGCACCCGGAGCCATGTGTGTGTGGGACAATGCGACATTGTCGGCAACGGTGCAGTACGTGTCCGAGACAGAAGTGCGCTGCCTGACACCAAAACAGGTTGGCCAACCGTACTACGGTTGGACGACGCTGTATTACACCATCGACGGCGTGTCTTTGGTGTCTGCCGGCGCATTCTACTTCTTCCCCGACCGCGTTTCAGTGTACGAGGGCGACTTTGACCAGGATTTGCGCTACGGTCAGGTGGTGGCTGTGGGTCGCGGCGTGATGGTGGCCTCTGCATTCCGCAAGGCATCAAACGCAGGCGAGGCCAAGTTGTGGTTGGACGACCACAGATGGGTTGCCCAAATTTGCGTATGTCAAGGATCTTGCAGGCACGCCTGCACCCGTTGCCAACGATCGCTATGGTATATCGCTGGCGGTGTGCTACGACGTGGTCGCTGTGGCAGCTACGTATGCATACGTAAGCGGCAACCGCCAAATGGGACGCGTGTACCTCTTCCAGCGCGACGAAGGCGGTGCAAACAACTGGGGGCAGTGGCAGACGCTGGAGCACCCCGAGGCACATCTTCTGACCGACCGGTTCTTTGGTCACAAGCTGTCGTGTCGCGGGCCCAACCTGCTGGCGGTGAACGTGTACCAGGAACGCGGTCCCAACAACGAAGAGCTTGGCGCAGTGTTTATGTACCGTCGCGGTCTGGGCGTGGCTGGAAGGTACGGGTTGGAACGGCGCATCTTTCCGACATCGCCAAACGCGCGCTACATGGGCAATACGCCCGGAACTGGCCAACGTGGCGTGGATGTGTCGCAAGACGAGACGCTGTTGATTGTGGGCAACTACGACGCCGACGTGGATGGACAAGCAAACGCTGGAGAGGCGTACATTTTTGGACGCAACGTTGGCGGCCGCTACAACTGGGGCTCTGTCAAGGTACTGCGACAGGCCACGGCAACCACAAACTTGCAATACGGTTCTTCGGTGAGCATTGGCAGCCAGTACGCGGCTGTGGGCTCGTATGCGGATGGGGACGGAAAAGTGTTTGTGTACTCTGCGGCGAGCGGGTACAGTCTTGTGCGCACGCTGGTACCACTGACAAACGACGGGCCAAACGACTTTGGCTTTGATGTGCTGGTGCAAGAGAGCGTGGTCGCGGGCGTGATTTCGACTTTGTGTACGTAGGCGAGCCGTATGCCGATCCAGATGGACAAGCCGATGCAGGGCGAACATATGTGTTCAGCGACGCCGGAGCAACGATGGATCGTGTGATTGTGACAAACAACTTTGCGGGATCGGATCGATGTGGACGCAACCTGAACGCGGCCCCGGATGGCCAGCTGGTGGTGGGCTGTTTCGAGAGCAGCGCACAGTCGACGCGAGGCGGACAACTGCTGATCGCGAGTGCGCCATGCCCGGCAGGATACTGCTGGGATGAAAAGTCGTGGTCGTGTGGCGTCACATGCTATCCGCATGAGATCCACCTTCCGTCGTCGTATCTGTCGTTGAGTGGATCGAGTGAAATCGAGATCTTGGGTGCAGGATTCTCAGCAAGCACGACGTCCATGACGGTGAGCAATGGGGCAGTGAACCGCACGGGCTCCTGCAGCGTGGTGAGCGACGTGAAGCTGCGCTGTGTGTTACCTGCGTTTCCTGTTGCGGGCAAGGTGAACGTGACGTTCAAAGACATGCCGATCCAAAGGGACATGCTGGAGGCAGAGTACCTTGCTCCGCCGTCCAATCTGGCGACCGACATGCGTGCGGTGACAAGCGTGGGTGGATCGACAGTGACTGTGACAGGCAGTGGCCTTGTGGACACGGGTGTGGCGACGTGTCGCTTTTCGTCTGCGCAGGGTGAGAAAGCTTGTGGATGCGACGCTGGTGAGTAGTGGGTACATGGAGTGCGTGTCGCCCGTTCTTCCTCTGGGCACCACGGTGCTTTCATTGAGTTTGGACCGGAACGAGTATGTCGAAGTGCAGAGCATGAGCGTGTTGCTGCAGCAGGCGTTCTATGTGTCGCCCGTGGCTGGAACCAATGACAACGCTGGCCAAGACGGCGTGTACTCGACAGCCACGGGTATGGTGGTGCCCATTTCCAGGAGCGATGTGCAAGACACCGACCGTGGTGTGATCGACGTGTATCGGCGCAGCGCAAACCTTTCGCAATCCGAGTTTGAGTTTGTCAAGACGCTGCAGCAACCGGTTGTTGCAAATCAGCGGTTTGGATTGACGGTGGGGTTGAGCAGAGACATGCTCGCGGTAGGTCAGTACCAGCTGGACTCGGACGTGCACAACGACGCTGGCGGGGTCTATGTGTACCTGCGGGACCACGGCGGCGTGGACAATTGGGGCGAATGGACAATCCTGCGCATCCCCGACGACTCTGGAGGCCACCAGTTGGGCCATCGTGTGGCCGTGGGCGGCGACACAGTGTTTGCATCTGCGCCGGGGATGGATTTCGAAAACGCAGGGGACGACGGTGCGTTGTTTGTGTACGATCGACACCTGGGTGGCGAAAACGCATTTGGACTGTCGACCATTGTGCGTCGTCCGGAGGGCGTGGCCACGTACCACTGGCTGCGGCTTGTGACGGCGTCCATGTCTGGCAATCTGGTCGCAGCGAGCGACGCGTACCATGACCACGACGGAACGAACGACGTGGGTCAGGTGACGCTTTTCGGGCGACACCATGGCGGTTGGAACGCATGGGGTAAAATCAAGACCATTGTGAGCCCACTGTTGGAGGCATCGACGCTGTTTGCGCGGCACATGGCGGTGACGGATACGGCGCTGGTGGTTGGCACGAACAAACTGCGTGCGTATGTGTTTGAGCGCGATCTGGGAGGGGCCAACAACTGGGGGTTGGCAAAGGAGCTGAGCGAGGCCGGAGTGGACACGTGGTACTCGTTTGGCGTGGCGGTGGTGGACGACTTTGTGTTTGTGGCATACCCTGCGTACGACACGCCATACAACAACATTGGTGGCATGTATGTGTACCGTCGGAGCACGGGTTACGCGCGAGCGCGTCTGGTGGAGTCCACAGGCGTGGCAAACGAGTTGGGCATGATGGAACTGACGGCGACTCCATACGGCCAGATTGTGGGCGGCGCACAATCGTATGACGACACGACAAACGACTGGGGTCGTGCGATGCGTGTGACTGGGCTGTGCCCGCCTCCGCAGTGCTGGAACTATGCATCGTGGCAGTGTGGCGCCTGTCCTGTGCACGCGATGAAGGTGTACCCGGCGAGCCTGGAGGTGAACGCACCGCAAACGGTCCTTGTGACAGGATACGGATTCTACAAGGCGGTGCACGTGGCAAACGTGACCGTGGGTGTCGAGTCTGTGAGCGCAAACTGCACGCTGGTGCGTCTGTACGAAAGCGTTCGGTGTGAAGTGCCGGCAGTGGCCACCACTGGCACGGCGACTCTGCAGTTTGACATGCCCTTGGGGACGCGACACAGCAACGTGAGCACGGACATGAATGCCCCGACGTTCACGGTGTTTGATGCGCCCAGCAATCTGCGCAGCAACGTGAGTGCCGTGGACATGGGCGGCGAAAGCTGGGCGGCGGTGTCAGGAAGCGGTATTGTCGACACAGGTGAGGTTGTGTGTGTGCTGGGTACAAACACGAGCTACACGTGGCGCGCACAAGTGCTGAGCAGCAGCAGCGTGGTATGTCAGACGCCGCCGGTGCCTGGTCGTTCGGGAACGTACATGCCATTGCAGCTTTCTCTTAACGGGGGACACCGCAACCACATGGTGAAGTGGGTGTATGTGGGTGTGCGCGGAAAAGCGGGGTTGCTGGACGAGTCACAGGGTACGACGACGAACAACGACTATGCAGGCGAGTACGGCGTGCGTGTGACGTCGGATACCATTATGCTGGAACGATACAAGGCGCAGACCAACAAGGGACGCGTGGATGTGTGGAAACTGACTGGCGGCGAGTGGAAGTGGTTCAAACAGCTTGACCCTGGAGGAGAGGTGGATGGAGATGCGCAGTTTGGGCGTGCATTGGATGTGAAACACGACCTGGCCGTGGTGGGCGCCCAACAAGCGGGAACAGCCCGAGGCAAGGCGTTGGTGTACCTGCGCGACGAAGGCGGTACAAACAACTGGGGGTTCAAGACGGCGTCGACGGGCGGCCATGCCAACGGCGAGCAGTTTGGTGCGGCGGTGTCGATCTCGGACGACACCCAGGACGTGGTTGTGGCTGCACCGGGTGTGGACCAACCTCTGAGCGACATTGGCCAGTTGGACATCCTGCGTCGATACAGCGGAGGGATGAACGCCTTTGGGGTTGCGTTCCGCGTGGCGAGCAGCTACCCTGTAAACTCGGCGTCGTTTGGCAGACTGGGCGCAGTTGCATGGTGGGGCAAGACCATCATTGCAGGCGGACCGCTGGCGGATCCGGACGACGTGAGCAACGCCGGCGTGGCCATGATCCTGGAGCAGGATTACCGCACGATTGACTCGTTTGCAGAGGTTGTGCAAATGCGTTCGCCGACGTTGCAAGCGAACGGGAACTGCGGATCATCCGTGGCGATCGGGGCGGACGTGGCGGCCATGGGTTGTTCCGGGTATGACGTGGACAGCGCCACGAATGCGGGCATTGTGGTGGTGTACACACGCGGTGGCGAGGGTGAGGTGGACTGGACGTACAGACGCACGCTGTACAGCAGCAACAAGGCAGCAAACGACAATTTTGGGTTCAGCGTGGCGGTGAGCGTGCAGGCTTCGGACACGTACGTGGTTGTTGGCGCGCCTTTGGAGGAGCACGACAAGTGGACGACCATCATTGACAACGAAGGCTCCGTGTATGTGTTTGGGCGCAACCGAGGTGGTGCGAATGCGTTTGGCCTTGTGCGCAAGTATGTGCGCAGTCTGTCGGTGCAGTGGGGTGCAACGCGGTTTGGCAGTCAGGTTGCCGTGGACAATGCGGGCCTGTTGGTTGCATCGATGCCTCTTCTGGACCTTGTGCCAGGCGAATCGAACCGAGGCGGCGCGTTGGCGGTGACGCTCGCGTGTCCGGTGGGCACATGCTACGACTTTGATACGGACACATGTGTGGGTACGTGCAGACACCCGATCCAGCACGTGATCCCGGATGGCATGCGGTACGACAAGAACACAACGGTGCGTGTGCTGGGCAGCCGCTTCGGCGCAGTTCACCGCGTACAGCTGACCAATGGCACAGCTGCGTTGAACATCACGTGCAACCAAGTGTCTGGAGGCGAGCTTTCGTGCGTGGTCCCTGCGTATTGCGGAGTGATGGGCAAGGCGTGGATGGATCTGCTGCCAGCGGATGCAAGCTCCGACAACGGGTTCTCTTCACAGGCGCTGCGTGAGGGTGTGTACACACAGCGTCCAAGTGTTCATCTGTACACAGTGCTGTCGTTGTCACCTGTGACAACAAGCGCATCGACGGCCGGCGGGACCGTGGTGACCATTGCAGGCGTGAATCTGCCACCGCTGCAGTACGGCTGGTGCCGGTTTGGAAGCGATGCGTTGCTTGCGCGTGCCGTGGTGGTAAGCAGCACAGAGATACAGTGCCGTGCGCCTGCGGTGGGGGGTGAACAGACGGTGGAGCTGAGCTACAGCGGGGACCGGGTGCACTTTGTGACGGTGACGAGTGCGTTTGTGTACTTTCAGCAACAGGAGCTCACGGCGCCGAGCAAGGCAAACAACGACCGGTTTGGACGAGGCGACTGTGGCTTCGAAGTGGCCGTGTATGGTGCGCCGCGTGACACAACGACAGATGCGGGCCGTGCACTGGTGTTTGGACGTGCGAGCAGCACGGACAAACTTTGGGGCACGGCGACGCAAGAGTTGACGAGTGTGGCCACGGGACCAGAGTGGCGGAACTTTGGGCGCGAAACACGGCTGGAGCACGACATGTTGGTCGTGAACGGGCGCGACGGAATCGAGATCCGGTACAGGCACGCGCAAGGGATGGTGGACTCGTGGGGAGTTGTGCAGACGCACATGGGCGGCACAGACGTGTCGTACGGCATGGTGGCGGACATGACGGAGAATTGGTTGGTCGTGGGCGCAGCGGACGACGGGACGCTCGCCACAAATGCCGGTCGAGCGTATCTGTACGGACGCAACGTGGGCGGGCGCAACAACTGGGGTCTGCACCGCGAGATGGTACCTACTGGAGAATCGGTGGCGCAAGACTTGTTTGGGCATGCGGTGTCGATTTCGGACAAGTACATGATTGTGGGTGCGCACCAGGGTGACCAAATCGAAAGCGGCCGCGGTGTGGCGTACATGTATGAGGTGGACAAGGGGGGCGACGACAATTGGGGCTTTGCCCGGTTCCTGCAGCCGAGTGTGATGCACACATCGAGTGCGTTTGGGTTCAGCACGGCAAACAACGACGAGTTTGTGGCAGTGGCGGATCAGCAGGGTGCATTGGTGCGTGGTGGAACTGCGGTGGGCAGCGTGTCTGTGTTTACGCAGAACAGCACAACCAAGGCGTGGTTCGAGCAGACGCGACTGTTTGCAGACGACGGGTCATCGGACGACGCGTTTGGCCAGGTTGTGGCCATGGTAAGGTCGACCGGTGTGATTGTAGTGGGTGCGCAGAATCACGACACAGGTGCTGGAAACAGTGGTGCCTTGTACGTCTTCCGATACGATCGTGGCACTAGCTCGTGGGTGCAAAAGGCAATGCTGAAGCCTGCATCGCCAGAGACAAACGGACGCCTGGGCCTGCGCCGCACCGTGGGACTTTCGGAGACGTGTTTGATGGGTGGGCAGATTTTTGCCGACAGCGGTGGATCCGACCGTGGCAAGGTGGACTCGATGTCCATCTTTTGCCCGCATCCACAGTGCTTCTCGACAGAAGCCATGTCGTGCGGGCCGTGCACGTTTGGCATTGTGCGGATCCGTCCAAATGGCCTGCCTGTGGCCAAGAACGGGACGATCGTGCTTGTGGGGGGCAACTTCCGTGCGGATGCGCCGGAGGTGAGCAACGTGATGCGTGTACGGCTGGCGTCGGGCACAGAAGTGGCATGCAACGTGCTGAGTTCGGACTATGCCAACTGCAGCGTGCCCAGTGGAGCGGCAGTGTCCCAGGGCGGCATCCAGTTTACCAACTTTTCGATGGCGGCTGAGTACGTGCCGGCTACGTTTTTCCACTACGACGCTCAGGTGCACAGTGTGCGTGCGTGGCATGTGCCGCACAGTGGCGACTCCCAGATTGTGTTGCAGGGCAGCGGGTTCATGGACACCGGCACGGGAGTGTGCAGGTTCAATGGGAGCGAGACTTCGGAGACGAGGCTGCGTTTTGTAAACTCCAGCACGGTGTACTGCCACACACGTGGCAGTGGCGTGTACGCAGTGGGCCAAACAGTGCAGTTGGAGGTGTTGCTGAACGGGCAAGACGCGCTGTACGCAGGGAACGTAACCGTGGTTGCAGACAACGGAACGTTTGCTCAAAGTGGTTTGGGCTCAAGCGTTGCTGTCGAGGCGACGGGAGGCGTGTGGGCAGCTGTGGGCAAAGCGAGCGAAGCAACGCAGGGACGCGTGCGCACATACACGTACGACGCTGGAACGGCGTCATGGCAGCTTGCACAGACACTGGCACCTGGCAGTGACACGGTGCGCGAATTTGGCCATGCGGTCAGCATGGATGGAGGTGTGTTGGCAGTGGGTGCGCCTGGTGCCGATGGAGGCAGCGTCCATGTGTTTAAACGCACGTCGGATGCCATTGTGGGCAACGAAGAGATGTTGCGCATGAACAACACAAGTGCATTCGGCAAGGCAGTCGCTGTGTCGCGCGGTTCGTTGGCTGTGGCGTCGCAAGACTCGGTGTGGATGTACGAGCAACCGGGTGGGTATGGCATGCACCCATGGAGCCACACACGTCGTTTGGCTCTGCGTGCATCCGCCGTCGCATTGGCGGATGGCAAGACGTTGGCTGTGGCCAATGGCAGCGAAGTGGTGATAGCGGAGCGTGACCATGGTGGATTGTCACGATGGGGTCAGGTACAGCGCTTGAATGCTGGCGGAGTGGTGAGTGCTTTGTCTTTGTCGCGGCACTATTTGGCTGTAGGTGTGATGGAGCAGAATCGCGTTCTTCTGTACAAGTACAGCGGATCGTTTGTGTTGCTGCGCAACATGACATCCACCGAGGACGGATATGGCAAGCACGTGAGCTTGAACAGCGGTGAGAGTGCGCTTGCAGTGACTTGTACGTCGGCTGTGGTGGTGCACGCTCGTGCATATGTGTCGCGCGACAATGTGATGGCGCAGGATGGATGGGAGGCGCTGCGCACCGTGGGTATGGACGCGCATGACGGCGGACAGGCTGTGCTGGGTTCTTCGCTGCTGAGCACCGGGCGATGGAAGACACCGGTGTGCCCAGGCAACGAATACTTTGCATATGAGCGGTGGACATGTGCCGCAAGTGACGCAACGCCGATGACAGTGCGTCCCGAAACTGTGCCTGTGGAAGGAGGAGCCGGCGCATTTGTGCTGCTTTACGGGCGACAGGTGGAAAGTGTGGGTTCGTTGACAGTGTCGCGCGGGACGTGGTCGTCGACGGCTGGGTCGTGCGCACAAGTGAACGCTTGGACACTGAACTGTACCTTGCCTGCACTGGGCAGCGGCCCAGGCGAGTACCGTCTGCAACTGGCAGGCGTCGCCGGAGCAAACGTGACCGGGTTTGTTTCGCCCACCGGGTTGAGCACAGACACACGCACGGTACCCACACATGCGTACGGGCAGACAGAAGTGTATGTGAGCTCGGTTGGTGCGATTGGGAACACGTCTGCGGATGCGGTGGTGTGCAGATACGCCGGGCAAAGTCAGTGGGTCACGCGTGGCCAGGTGCGAGGCGACGGCGGCGTGATGTGCTACACGCCTGCGGTTTCTCCGTCCAGTGGAACCTCGGGTGCACTGGAGCTGTCGCTGAATGGTGGACAGACGTACTCCAGCGTGGGAAGCGTTTCGGTGCTTCATCTGGACCGCTCGCCCGCCCTTGCGTCTGCAGGCAACGTCGTGGCACTTGCGGACGGTATGGCGGCAGTGACAGATGGTGTGGGTCAGATCAAGGTGTACCGCCGTGCGGATGGCTCCGTGACGACGTGGAGCGAAGCAGCGACTGTGACGTTGACAGGACGGCCCTCGGGGTTGCACGTGGCCATGCTGGGCAATGTGATTGTGAGTGGCAGTCATGTGTTGATGGGTAGCAACATGAACACGTGGGCTGTGAAGCGTACCGGAGATGGGGAAACTGTGACGAGTGTGGCGCTGAGCGAACGGCAGGCGTTTGTGGGCCAAAGCGGCTCCAACTCGGTGTTGGTGTTGTCGCGCAACCACGGTGGGCCAGACACATGGTCGCAGTTGGGATTCGTTTCGACGGGGCTTGCGGGCGATGTCGGGTTGGGCGCTTCGATGGACGTGGATTTCAAGCGGCGCTGGTTGCTTGTGAGCGATGCCCAAGCGGCTGCGGGATGCGGTCGCGTGCACGTATTTGCATTGCAAAGCGAGGATACACTCCCAAAGCGCGTGCATACTCTGGCCTGCGAGGGCGGGAGCAGTTCGTTTGGGGCAACCCTTGCAGTGCACACGTCTGTGTTGGCTGTGGCAGATGCGCAAAACCGTGTTCATATCTATGATACAGCGACATGGACGCGCACGTCCATGCTTATGCTGGATACGGGTGTGGAGCACGTGTCTGTGCCAAATGACGCCACACTTGTTGTGGGACTCGCAAACGGAGAGACGCACGTGTACACGCTGGACAAGGATGGCACCTGGCAACTGCGCAACAATGGATACCGAGGACGCACACCGAGTGCAGATGCACTGCAGGGAGTGACCCTGAGTGGGAGCGGCGCGGGATCTGTGCCGTGTCCGGACTCGCAGTGCTACGACTTTCTGTCGGAATCGTGTGTGGTCGTTTGTGCGTACTCGGGGCCGCACTATGTGTTTCCGGATGCGCTGAACGGAAGCAGCCATGCTGACGTTGTGGGAGGAGGGTTCGCCGTTGGATCGACGGTTGCGAGCGGACTGTCGGGCTGCACGCGTCAAAGCCATGCATGGTTTACATGCACCGGGGGCGTAAACGGCGCCGTGGGGACAGTGAACGTGAGGGTGAGTGGTACAAGCCGCGATGCAAACGTGACCCGCCTCGGACCGGTGACAAATGTGCAATTTGGCAACAGTTCACGCGACGTGTCTGTGTATGCAGGTGCTCGTGTTGTGGTCACCGCCACGGGGTTGATGGAAACACGGCTGATGGTGTGCCAGTACCAGTACGGTGCCGCGTTGTTGTGGACGTACGCGCGCAAAGAATCAGCTGCGATGTGGAGCTGCGCGACCCCCGTGGTGTCTGAGCAGGAGTCGGGTCTGTACACACTGAGTGTGAGTGCCGACGGCCAAGCGATGTACAGTGCGGGATTGGTGCACCTGTATCGTCCGCAACAGGTGGTTGGGAGCGGCGACACACTGGCAGTGCTTGGCAGCACTGCGCTCGTTGGTCGGGTGAGCTCACAGCGTGTGGATGTGTATGCCATGAACGACACGGCATGGACAAAGCACGGCACCATTGTCGATGCCGGACGTGCTGGGTTTGGCAGTGCAGTGGCGTTGAGCCTCCGGTACTTGGTCGTCGTGGCACAAAGTGCGTCGGTGTCTGTGTACAGGCGCCTGGCGTCAGTGAACAGCAACAACGGATGGGATACGGACGGAAGAGAGGTGATCACCCTTGCTGGAGCGCAAACTGTGGCTGTGCACGGTGAACGGATCGCTGTGGGTGCGCCAACGTCCGGTACCGTCTGGGTGTTGACACGCACGGCGGACAACAACATCACCCGATTCTCTGTACAACACACGCTCACAGGCACAGCCAACAGCTTTGGCTGGTCTGTGGCTGTGGTGAACGACGTGCTTGCAGTCGGATCGAACGCGGACAACGTCGTCCATGTGTACAACAGCTGGACGGGCGCACATATGCAGACGCTGAGCCAAGCTGGCAGTTCAGTGACGATGAACACAAGGTACATGGCTGCGGGGGCACCGGGTGGCACGCGAGTTTTGCTGTGGGCGTTGTCCAACGGCACGTGGTCGTTGGAGGCGACCGTAAACTCGGGGAGCGCGGGCTTCGGCAAGAGTGTGTCGTTGGGAGACCTGGACAGCAGCATGAGTGTGGCGTCAGACACGGGCGTGCATCAAGTTGTGCAAGGCGCGGTGGTGCGTACGATGCCGCTTGCCAACACCGCGCAGGTGTCCCATTCGACTCTGTACGGCTCACTGGCACGCACCAGCGCAGGGGTTGTGCACGTGGTGAATCGAGTTTGCTCGCGTCCTTGGTGTTTTGATGTGATGAGCGGCAGCTGCAGTGCCTCGTGTGCAAGCTCAGCTAGCCGTGTGGCGCCTGCGTCGGGACCGCAGACGGGCGGCACACGCGTGGAACTGCTGGGAACAAACATGGGTGCCAATGTCACGCTGACATGGCGTGCGCCGGATGGTGGCAATGTGCAAGTGCCGTGCTACACAGTGGGCCCGGATAGACTTGTGTGCACCACGCCTGCGTTTGCGCAGACGGGTGTCCACACATACGGGCAGGTCAACTTTACGGTGTATGCAACGCCGTCGATCAACGCTGTTGTGCTTCAAGGCAGTGGCTCACTGGATGTGGGTGGCAGCGCGGTCGTGCTGCTGGGTGCGTTTGCGCTTCACGTCGATGTGGCAGTGTGTCGATTCACACCGCCCAGTGAAAGCGTAAGCGTTGCTGTGTACGAGAGTGCCACGCGTGTGCGATGCACGTCACCGCCGTCGGACGTGATTGGGTACAAGAGCGTGCAGTACGCGCCGAACGGAGCACAGTACGTGGAGGTGCCGGTGACGTTTTACAACGCACGCAGCAGCGCTACACTGAGCAGTGCAGGTGGACTGTCGCTGGGCACATTCGAGTCTCAGGCGCTGCTCAGCGGTGCGTTGTGGCGATACAACGGCAGCAGCGCAACGTGGGCAACTGTTGGTACGCTGGACGCAGGTGCGTCGTTGCCTGCAAGCTTTGCCCCTGGGGTAGTGCTGGTGGGCACACGACTGTTTGAGTGGACCAATGGGACATTTGTGGAGCGCGCCACGCTGGCTGCCCCCGAGACAGTGACTGGGTTCGCGTTTGGGTCGCAGGTGGCCGTGTCTGCCAGCCACGCCTTTGTGGCTGCGCCAAACCAGCAAGGACGAGTGTATGTGTACGAGCGCAACTCGCCTAGCGTTGGCGCGTGGTCGCACGTGCACACCGTAACTGCACCGGGGACGGTGGCTGCTTCGGATGCGTTTGGAGCGAGCGTCGCTGTGAGCAAGGAGTACCACGGCGCGTACCTGGCCGTGGGTGCACCTGGACGAGCGAGTGTGCATTTGTACGGACGGCACCAGGGCGGCACAAACACGTGGGGCCTGGTGTCTTCGTTGGAAGGCACGGCGGCCACGCAGTATGGCGCGAGTGTGTCTCTCAGTGCAGCAGACGCACCAGGCGGCATGATGCTTGCGGTAGGATGCCCTGGCTGTTCAGGAGGGTCTGGGCGTGTGATGGTGACCACTGGAGGAAGCACACCCAGCGTTGTGGCAACACTGCAGGCTGCGTCGGGCGTGACAGGATTTGGCACGGCGGTGAGCATGCATGTGTACGGACAGCAGCTTGCTGCTGCTGCTTCAACGCGTGTGTACGTGTTTGGACGTGATGGAAGCGGTGCGTGGACGCGACGACGTGAACTGAGCGTGAGCGGATCACCAGCGTCTGTGCAGTTGACCGCTTCGTCGAGGCTGCTTGCAAGTGGCAGCGACACGCGGGACGTGATGCCGCTGTGTCCAGCGCCTGGGTGTTTCAACACGGCGCAATGGCAGTGCGAGAGCAGCTGTGGATACCGCATTCGAGGCATGGATGTGCCGGCCGTGGATGCAGATGTGGCGTCACCCTTGACCGTTTTCGTTGGCAATGCACACGCAAACCGTGTGATCACGTTGTCCAACGCCACATACTCGTGTAATGTGACGTGTACGGCCGCGACAGACGCGCCAGACCAACTCCACTGTGTGCTGCCACCTTGGGGCACGGTGGACCAGCTGTCGGTGCGTCTCGCCGGCAGAACGTTGGCTGCCAACGCATCCGAGACAACATTGTATGTGTATCGCATCACCGTGAATTCGCAGGTAGACAACGGCGATATTTCAGGAGGGCACGTGGTGTCCATTACGGGCAGTGGGTTCACGGGGGCTGGAAACGTACAAGGCGTGGCCCAGTGTGTGTTTGGCACGCGCGTGGTCAGTGCCACTGTCGTCAGCAATACGATGATTACGTGTGTTGCACCTGCCGTGACATCGCCGGTTTCGGTGGATCTGAATGTGACGCTGAATGGGCGCGAGTACCTTGCTGCAGGGCGGTTTGTACATGTGCGCCTGCAGGAACGTGTGGAAGAGAGCGCCAGGAAGCAGGTGGTGTCTCTTGGCTGGACTCAAATCGGGGCGACGGACAACGTGAATTACGTCGTCAGCAGGAACATGCGCGTGCAGCAGGCGTGGTACCGCGCCGCAACGGTGACGAGCACTGGCACGGGTTTTGGCTGGGTACACGCGTACCAGAATATCATGGCCAGTGGTGGCGATGGGGTGGCGTATTTGTTTGCACGCGGTCCAAACAACACATACGGCGCAGAAGTGCAGCTGTCACATGGTTCGTTGGCGCAGGCCGGGGAGAACTACGGACGCGTTGTTGCTGTGGGACGAGATGTTGTACTTGCCAGTGCACATCGCTACCAGGATGGAAGTGTTGTCAACGCCGGTCGCGTGTTGATGTTTTTGCGCAACCGGGGCGGTGCAGACACGTGGGGATTCCACCAGGAACTGAAGCTGTCGCCGCCGCAAGGGGTCACTTTTGGCAGGCGGATTGTTGTCAACACGGATCCCGGCAGACAAGACGAACTGATTGTTGTTGGATCGCCACCAAACAACATGGCGTGGCTGTTCCAGCGCGGTGCGACCAGCAGCCCGGAGCAGCGAGACACGTGGTCTCTGATCAAGACGTTTACGGGCCCCAACAACAACCGCTTCAGTGCGGGGTTGTCGCTGACGTACGACTACTTGGTTGTGGGTTCGAGCAACTTCAACGGAGGCCAGGGCAGACTACAGGTGTACCGCCGTGCGGATGGCTGGGCGACGGACACAGCATTGGTGCTGACGAAAGAGTCGCCCAGCGCGACGGACTTGCTTGGCGAGAACGTGGCCATCAGTGACGACTCACGTGTTGTGGTTGCGTCTGCAAGCGGGTATGCAGGCGGACGCGGAGCGGTGGCTGTGTTTGTGCGCGACGGCCCGACGACTTGGACCAACACACAGGTGCTGCTCGCCTCGGATTCGACAAGCACCTCTGTGAAGCTAGGTGAGGATGCAGTGGCCATGTCGGACGCGGCCATCGTGGCGACATCTCCTCAGCGAGGCCTGTACGTGTTGACGCCGGCGTGCCTGGAGTATTGCTTTGACAAGGTGACATGGAAATGCAGCGCCTGCGAAAAGACGCTGCTGGACACACGGCCGCGCAACATGCCGGAAACGGGAGGCACGCTGCTGCGCGTGTACGGAAAACGCTTTGAGACGGGCGTGTCGGACACGGTGGAACTGCGCAACGCCAGCAACAACGCCCTGCTGGCAAGCATCACATGCACGGTCCACTCGGACATCCAGCTTGTGTGCAACGTTCCTGCGTTGGCTTCAAGTGGTCTCACGGGTGCCGTGGCTGTGAATGTGGTGCAAACGGCAACGCAGTCGTCTGTGACGGTGTCGATGTATCCCAGCGTTGCTGTGACGTCGCTGTCGACACACAATGTGCGAGTCATCGGCGGTGAATCAGTCACACTTACGGGAACAGGGTTTGTGCAGACGGACGAGAGCGTGTGCCGTTTTGGAAACGCGTCCCTGCGCGTACGTGCGCGTGTGTTGAGCAGCTCCCAGGTCGTGTGTGTGACGCCTGCTACGAGTGGACCGCGTGCACCAGCGCCCCTGAGCTACAGTCAGAACGAACAACAGTTTGTGAACGGGCCGGATGTGCTGTACTATCGCAAGACATCGCCTGTGTTGTCCTTCTACAACCTGACCAGCGCGGCGTCGCTGGTGGCTGGTGAGACTCAGGTGACGGCGACTGTGCACCTGCGCACACTCGATGGGCTTGCACATCCTGCGTATTACCCGACCCAACAAGTGGATACGGTGACGTGTGATGTGGCCGAGGTCGTGCAAGCGTCTGGATCGGTAGTCCGTGTGCTGTCAAGCAACGGCACAGCAGTGGTTGACTCATCCACTCTGGCGTGCGTGTTGCCCACCCTGAATGTGTCGTCCAAGTCGTTGGGTGCTGGGAACGAGTACCGCCTGCGCGTCTCTGTGGATGGCGTGGCGGTCACGGGCAACGCGCAGCCAACGGTTTATGTTGCGCCAGCGGCCGTGGATCCCGCACGCTGCTCTCTACTTGCGTCTACGACGACCTCCATGGCTCTGAGCCACTCTGCCGTGCAGGTGGCCAGTGGCGTGCGCGTGGTGGCGCGCGATCGTTTTGGCAACGCACTGACCGACGACGCCACGGTACTGATGATGAACGCAACTTACGCGTTGGGCTCTGCCAATGTGCTCAACACAGCGATGACACGAAGTGCCGTCGGGTCGCCTGATTACACCGCTGTGTACACACCGACGGCAACGGGTCAGCTCATCCTGCGTGTGACAGCGGGCGGCGTCGACATTGCGGGGTCACCTGTGTTTGTGAGTGTGCTGGGTGCAGCTACGTACAGTGCGCTTGCGCCAAACCTGGGACCCACCACGGGTGGCACACGCATCACAGTGACAGGCACCAACTTTGTGGCATCGCCGCAAGCACGAGCGTGGATCGGCAGCGCAGCTTGTGTCGTGGAAGTGATATCCACCACGCAGATGGTGTGCATCACGCCGACCACGGGTCTGTCTGCCAACGCCACGTTGAATTTGACGAACAATGGGGTGAACAGCGCGGCCGGCGCTGCGTACTTTAGCACGTACACGCCCGAGACGATGGTTCCTTCGATTGTGCCGAACAACGGCAAGTCGTCGGGCGATACAGAGGTGACGATTGTGGGCACTGGCTTTGTGGACAATGCCTATCTGACTTGTCTGTTTGGGGACACGGTGTCTCAGACCAGGGCCACGTTTGTGTCGAGCACCAAGCTGATCTGCCTGTCACCTCCACGCGACCCGGGACGTGTGCGTGTCGCCGTGTCCAACAACGCACAACAGTACACGGCCGACATTGCTACGGGAGACACGTTTACGTTCATCGAGCTGTTTTCGCCGCTGTGTCGCCAAACAACGGAGCTGGAGCCGTTCCAGCGGGAGCGACAGGGACTCGGCGTCCCGTATCTGGCCAACCTGGCCATAGAGGCCACGGTGACCTCTGCAGATGCGCGCTCGTCCAACGGCAACTCTCTGTCTGGGATCGTCGATGCTGACCGCTGTTGCCAAAAGACAAACGTGACGCAGGCATTCAAGTGTGGCCTGAACTTTCCGCAGTTCAACACGACCTATCAAAACGACACAGATGTGGTTGCGGTGCAGGTGGACCTGGTACGCGAGGCGTTTGTGAACCAGTTTGTGGTGTCGTGGTTCCAGCCGTGCCGCAACCTGCCCAAGGCTTACTACCTGGACATGTGGAACCCGAGTACGCTCTCGTGGCAAGCGTTGATCACACGTGTGGGCAAGCAAGACGGTGTGGCCTTTGGCTCGCAGCGTCCGTGCTTCTTTGTGCCTTCCGATCAGGCCGACGCAGCGTTGTGTTCCGACTTTACGACGTCCGAAGTGCGTGGCTCGCGTTTCCGCGTGCGCTGGAACAACACGCTGGCGTTCATGGGCAGCACGGCATCGTCGGATGGCGGTTGGTTGTACGAGCTGGAGGTGCATGGCGTGTACACGGACACGCCCGAGAGCGTCCAATTTGCGGGCACCCACAACCAAAGTGTCGCGGCAGTGGCCCAGCAGTCCTTGGCCACAATCTCCATGCGCACGTACAATCACCAAAACGAACTTTTGGGTGCCAATGACACGAGTTCGGTGTGGATGGCGATGAACGTGACACGCGACGGCCAACCTGTGCCCGAAACGATGCTCAGCGGCACACGCAACGTCACGTTTGCGGCAGGCACTGCCAATTTCACAGACTTGGCACTGGTACGCCCCACAGTGGGCGTGTACCGCCTTCACTTTACGAGCAACCTGGCCGCCGTATCAGCGGTGAGCGCCTATGTCACGGTGTCGGTGGGCCCTGCCGTGGAGATGCGGCTGATGACGTTTGCCACGCAGACATACGCGACCCAACAGACTGTGGCACTGGCCACGGCCACGCTACACATGTACGACGCAGGCAACAATGCGGTGGGCGTGTCCGATTCATCACGCACGGTGGTTGCGAGCTTGCGCAACGTGTCGCAGAGTCTGAGTGGCGTGACAAACGCAAGCAGCAGTGCAGGCGTGGCAACACTGAGCGCCATGTCGCTGACAGCGCCGGTTCCGGGTGTGTATGTTTTGGACTTTGAAACGTTTGGACTGGTGAACGCCTCGACGACGTTCACCATCACGTCCGGGGCACCATACACACTGTTGGTGCCGCCTGAGGGGTTCAACAGCACGTTCAAAGTGCAACATGTGGTGCATTTGACCAGCATACGCGTCGAGGCGCGCGATGCGAGCAACACACTGACGACGTTGGTCACAGCGCCATTGACCCTGCGCATGGCCAACACAAGCGCTCAGCTGAATGGAAACACCAGTGTGGACGTTCCATTTGTGGGTGGCGTGGCACAGGTTGCCGGCTTGACGCTGGGACCCAGTTTGGCCCCAGGAACTTATGTGATGGAGTTGACGAGTGCAGTGAGCGCAAGAAACGCCACGGTGGCCATTGTGCTGACCGAAGGTGTGGCCACGACCCTTTCTGTGGTAAACAACAAGCTGGGCTCTGTGCAGGCAAAGACAAACACGCAGGTCCCGAGTGTGATCGTCCTCGGCTTGGATGCCAGTGGGACGTACAGTGGTGCAGCAGACACAACACGCACTGTGACTGCGGTTCTGCTGAGCAAACCGAGCGGCGCTGGCAGTGTGCAGCTTCAGGGCACCACGAGCGTGCAGACGTCCGTGTCCAACGCCACCTTTGCCTCGATGACGCTGAGTCAGCCTGTATTGGGAGGATACGTCATTCGCTTCAGTAGTGCGTCGGTGTCGCACGTAGACGTGACTGTGAATGTGACGGCAGGTGCGGGTGTGGCGTTGCAGCTGACGTCCGCGCCTGTGGTGAGCAACTTGCGCTCGGAAGTCAACACGAGTGTCCCGAGCATTTCGCTGCGTGTGATTGACGGTGGCGGCAACGATGTGGGCGCGTTGGATACACAGCAGCGTACGGTGACCATCAACAGCACACAGCTGCAGCTGGAGGGCAATGTGGCCACGAGCAATGCGGGCGTGGTCACGTTTGGTGCTTTGAGCTTGCGACGACCTGTGCGCGGAACATACAATGTCACTGTGAATAGTGACGGCTTGGAGAGCACCCAAGTGACTCTTGTGGTTGTCCTGGGCCCCATTGAGAATGTGCTCGGTGAGACGAGCTCGCTGGGCGAGATTGCGAGTGCAGCCGAGGTTGCTCTTGCGCAACTCGTGCTCAATCTGAGGGACGCCGGCGGGCAAAACGTGGCCATGGAAGACGTGAGCAACACAGTGCTGGTTGTGAGTAGCAACAGCAGCAGCGTGGGTCTGGCGGGCGTGTTGACGTACAACTTGACTGCGGCCAACAGCTCACGTGTGGTGCTGCGAAACCTGTTTGTGCGCACCCCTGTGTCTGGACACTATGCGTTGACTGTGACCGTGAGTCGGGCCCCATTGGGCTTTGTGGGCAATGTCACAGTGCCGTTGCGAGTGCGCTTTGGCGAGCCGTACCGTTTGGTGGCTGCGTGGGATCACGGCAACGTGCTGACGACGGCGCCGCGTGTGGATGTGCCCAACGTGACTGTGACTGTGCAGGATTTGGCGGGCAACGACGTGTTGTCCATGCAGCCACTGAATGTGCAGCTCGTGTCTGCGCAGCTGCAGCTGTTGGGCAACACCACGGCAGCGCTGGACACACGTGCCACAGCGCGTCTGCAAGGCGTGTTTGTCAACGCACCGGCCAACGATTCGTATCTCCTTACGGTTCAAGCGACAGGTCTGCTGCCGAGCAACCTGACACTTGTGGTAGGTGAGGGCGTGGCGTACAGGCTGAATCTGCTGCAGTTGTCGGGTGGAACGTACCGTTCCAGTGCATCTGTGGCGCTGTCGTCCGTTGGTGTGGTTGCTGTGGACGTGCGCGGCAACGAAGTGCCCAGTGGGTTGCAGGTGGCACGAAATGTCACGCTGGAGAATCTCAACGCGACGGCGGTGGACCTGAACGGTGTGACAGTGCGCTCGATGGTGGCCAATCGCGTCGACTTTACGGGGTTGACGCTTCTTGCGCCTCGCGCAGGCGAGTATGTGCTGGAACTGAGCAGCGGGGCGTTGCTGCCCGCCCAGGTCCGTGTGACGGTGACTGTGGGTGAGCCGGTGGAACTGCGCTTGCACACACCGATGTCGGGTCGCTTTGATTCGGTATCCCTCGAGACAGTGACTGTGTCTGGCGTGGTGGTGCGAGGCTACGATGCTGGAGGTAGCATGGTGGCAGCGGCGCAACAGGGCGCGTACAACGTGAGTGCGGTGAGCACGGGGGCTGCCGCTCTGCCATGGAAGGACACGAGCGAGCTGCAACGCCCTATGGGTGCGGGCGAGGCGTCGTTCTCTCTGGCGTTGCACAAGCCGGCACGTGGCCAGTACCGCGTGACGTTTGTCAGCGGCAGCATGCGCAACACCAGTCTAGACGTGGTCATCGCCATGGGGCCTGCATACGCACTGCAGGTAATCAATCCCCGTGCAGCGCCGTACCTGGCTGCAATCACAGTGCAGGTTGCGCCGCTGCAGGTACGCGTGCTGGACGCAGGTGGAGGAGTGACCAACACGACCGAACTGCAGATCAATGTGACAACGCAGCAAGACGCGCAATCGTTTGGTGGTGTGCGTAGCGTGACGACAGTGGGTGGCGTGGCTGTGTTTGACACGCTTACGTACGGTCGGCCGTCGCCAGTCCCGCACACGCTGGAATTCGAGGCCAGCAACCAACTGCGGGTCAACGAGACCCTCACCGTGCTAGTGGGCAACATGGTGCAGCTGAGCCTGGAGAGTGTGCGCACGTTTACGTCTCCGTCGTTGTGGACGGTGCCTTTGCCGCCGGTGGTGGCTGTGGGCCAGGATCCAGCCGGCAACTTTGTGGGCGACCAAGATGTGCTGGACCGTGTGGTGTACGTGTACATCAACGCGTCGGCGACGTCGCTGCTGCAGGGTGTCAATTCACGATCGATGGTGGAGAGCAACGTGACGGTGGCCGGACTGTGGCTTGCACGTCCGCCCGCAGGGGTGTATGTGCTGTCGGTGGTGAGCACCGACTTGGAGGGCCAAGAGGTGTTGGTTACGATTACGGTGGGGCCTGCCACGGGTCTGGAGAGTGTGGCGCAGGCGATGACGTTGGCGAGCAACGACTCGAGTGTCGTGCCTGCGTTCCGCGTGTATGTCGTGGATGCAGGCGGAAACCGACTGTACGGACAAGATACCGGGACACGAGCACTGTCCGTGGACATCAGTGGCAGTGGCCAGGCGAACCTGGGTGGCCAGGTGTCGTTCAACACGGTCGCAGGCGCAGCAAACATCACAGGCGTGCTTCTGCGTGCGCCTCAGCACGGTTTCTACAACTTGAGTGTCAACACGGCTGGACTCAACGCCACGTCTGTTCCACTGCGTGTTGTGCTGGGCCAAGGCGTGCAACTGCTGTACGATGGCGACCAGGGGCGTGCGGTGCCCTCCGAGGCAGAGAGCAACATTGGAAGCGTGGTCATGCGCGTATTGGACGCGAGTGGGATCTTTGTGGGTGCATTCGACACGCGTACGCTGATGGTCCGCTTGACCAGCGACACGCTGCAGTTTGTCGGCGGTGTAGAGCCCATGCTGCCCGTCGTAAACGGCACAGTGCGCTTCGACAACGTGAGCGTGGTTGCTCCAGTGCAAGGGCTGCATGTGGTGCGCGTGGAGAGCGACATGCTGCGTGGGGTCAATGTGACGATGAATGTGACCGAAGGCAGTGCACGTGCGCTGTGGACGGCCGCCTACAGCGAAATCCCTCACCCGTCGCAGTTGAATCTGACCCTGAATGCCATTGAGGTGCGCACGGTAGACGCTGGCCAAGGATTCACACGCCTTCACCCTGCCGATCTGGACGTACGTGTGGAAGTGGCAGCGGGCAGTGCGCATGTGCAGCTGCTGGGCACGACTGTGCAGCGCGTGGTCCAGGGCCGCACGGTTTTCAACAACGTGCTGCTTGCTGTGCCGCGTTCGCAGGATGGTGCGTACGAGCTGGAGCTGCGTGCGTCCGGTCTGAACAGCACACGTGTGCGCGTGCGCATTGTACGTGGCGCGCCGGTGGAGCTGGCGCGCATCAGCAATGTGCCCCAAACGCCACAATACCCGTCTCGAGAAGTGGTGAAGCTGAACGCAGACGTGATTGGCGCTCGGGACGCCGGAGGTGCTCTCGTGGGTGAGCGGACTCTGCGCACGTACGCAATGTCACAGTACGCTCGCTGAACGGTACCCAGGTGACGCTGCAGGGACAGCTGCGTTTCCTGATGCGAGATGGCAACGTGACGCTGCGCGGGATGGAGTTGCTTGCTCCTGCAGTGGGGCAGTATCGCCTGATTGTGGAAACGCCCGACACGGCGTCCATTGCGCCGTTTGCCTTTTGGCTGCGGGTCGTGATCGGCCCTGCACGAAGTTTGCGCGTGCGTACGCCGGCTTCAGGAGTGGCGGTGATGGAAGCGGCGCGGTATGCACGTGTGCCTGTTGTGGATCTGGAGACGGTGGACGCCGGAGGCAACTTTGTGGGTCAGAGCGACTTTGATCGCGTGGTAAGCGCGACGCTCGTGAGCAGCGCGGGTGGTTTGGACGACAGCACGTTGGATCCCAGGAGCAGCAGCATGCTGCAGGCGACCGGGAGACAAGCGAGTGCAGCGGCAGGCGTGACGCGATTTGCGCAACTGACGCTGGTGCGTCCGTTCAGAGGACAGCACACGGTGCGGTTCACAAGCGGACAACTGGTGGCCACCGAGCTGCGCATCAACGTGACCGACGGCAACGCAACGCGTGTGGCCCTGTCGGTGCGAACCATCAGCGTAGCCTATCCCGGAGGCGAAGCTGGACAAACTGCGCTGCCGGCAGTAACGGTACGTGTGGAAGACGAGGGCGGCAATCTGGTGGCTGTGAATGGCCTGCGTGTGACATCGCGCTTCAACGGGGCTGCGACAGCAACAGGCGCGGCATTGGTCGTTTCATCGCGCAGCGTCGTGGCTGGAAACACAACCAGTGCGTTGACTGTACAAGGCGTGGCCACGCTGAATGCACTGGTGGCGCCTTCTGGTGTGGGTGAGTATGAGTTTGAACTCACAGCGGATCAGCTGGCAGCGGACACGCTGCGTGTGCGCGTGCAGCCTGGGCCTCCGACACGCTTGGCCATCGTGCAACAGCCAAGTGCAGTGTGGGACAATGGACGTTCGGGTGTCAACACGCTCGCACAGCAACCGATTGTGCAGCTGCAGGACGACGCAGGCAACAATGTCAACGTGACGGGCACGTACTTTGTGACCATTTCGTTCCGAGCCAGTGTGAGCGCGCCTACGGGCGTGACGTCGTCTGTGGTCGGTGGACTGGCAACGTTTACGCAGTTTGGCTTCCGTGCGCGTCACAACGAACGCTTTGAGCTTGTGTTCTCGCTGTTGCCGTTCAACCCGGCTGCTCGCGATCTGGTTCTGGCCAACGCGGTTTTCATTCCGCCGTGCGGCCAGTTGAAGGACAACACGGTGGCGTCTGCCAATGGGCGCGAATGCATCTGTGCGCGTGGCTACACCGCCGTCAACAACGAGCAGCCATGCTTGCCGTGTGATCCGGGCTTCTACAAGAACACAGAAGGTCCGCTCACCTGTGACTCGTGTCCGAGCAACATGGACACGTCCGGGGCGGTCGGGAGCGTTTCTGTGGATGACTGCACATGCCTCAGTGGATTCTATCGGCTCAAGGCAGGTGAAACGTGCCGCAAGTGCCCTTCGGGTGGCGTGTGCACACAGGGCCAGGAAGTTCAGCCGCAGCCGGGATTCTTCCGCGAGGCCGGTCAGGTGGACAGCTTCCACCGGTGCTTCAACGACGCAGCGTGCAAGGGAGGAGCAAACAGCACGTGTGCAGAGGGCCACACAGGTCCGCTGTGTGCGGTGTGTGCACAGGGCTACGGTTCGTTTGGGTACAAGTGCGAGCCGTGTGGCGAGGAGCAGAACAACTACACGCTGGTGGTGTTGTTCTTTGTGGCGGCTGTGTCGATGCTTGCCTTTTTGGTGCGCACGGCGGCGGGCAAGAAGAGCGCCGTGTCGATTATCCTGAAGATCTTCCTCAACTATCTGCAGGTGACCGCATTTGTGGGCGAGTTCCGCCTTGAGTGGACCGACGAAACGCAGCTTTACTTCCAGTCGACGTCAGTGTCGCTGTTCTCCCTGCAGCTGCACCCCATCGACTGTGCGCTGCGCATGGACTGGTTCGAACGATTCGAAAGCTACATGCTGTTCCCGCTGTTTGTGCTGTTTGTACCGATGCTGCTGTACGGTGGCGTGTACCTGTGGGTGGCCATCTTGCGCCCGCTGATGAACCTGGAGCTGCGCAAGCCCGACGAGGTGTACAACACAGAAGTGGGCTCGTCGGAGGAGTCGCGTGTGCGAGAGCTGGAGGAGAGCATGAGCGTGCCGCAGGCGTGGCGGGTCAAGCTGACCAACCTGTACACGCTGACAATTTTGGTGACGCTGTTCCTTGCACATCCGATCATCAGCAAGGTGCTGTTCCAGATCTTCAACTGCGTGCAGCTGGACGACGGGGCCTACCTGGCCGACGACATGAGCGTGAGCTGCGACAGCGCACGGTACAAGAGTTTCCGCGATTCGTACGGCTACCTGATGGTGGTTGGATACTGCTTTGGCGTGCTGCTGGTCGGTCTGTTTGTGCTGGTGAAGAACAGGAAGAAATTGAACACGGCGGAGGTGCAGAGCAAGTACCGTTTCCTGTACGACGGCTACTCGACCAAGCGTTTCTACTGGGAAGTTGTGATTATGCTGCGCAAGCTTGTTGTGGTGGCGTTTATCGTGTTTTTCCGGCGGGAGCCGCTGACGCAGCTGTACAGCGGCCTGTGGATGGCCATGGGTGCGTTTGTGTTGCACCTGTACGCACGTCCGTTTGCGTCGCCACTGACGACAAATCTGGAGACGCTGTCGTTGGCGACGCAAACGGTGACGCTGATGAGCGGACTTGTGTTTTACAGCGACGAAACGACGGCAGAGGACGTGCAGGTGCTGTCGACGCTGCTGCTTGTGGTGAATCTGGCCGTGGTGATTGCGTTTGGCGTTGTGTTTGTACACCAGTTTGTGCAACTGGCACGCAAGCAGAAGCATGTGGCGGCCATGCAAGAGCAGATGGCCAGGCAGTACGAAGAGATGAAGGCGCACCAGGAGGCGACGCGGCAGCGCGCGGCAATCCTCAAGACCGTGGTGGAGGAGACGAGCAGCACCCGCAGTGGCAGCACAATGTTGCAGGCCAAGGTGGCGAGCAGCGAGTCGGGAGTGTCGAAGCGAGCAAGCATGTACGTGCGCAACCGATCGCAGACGGTGATTGCGATGCAGTCGATGCGAGAGAAGCAGCTACGCTCGTTTGCAGACGCGATGGAAAGTTCTGTGTGGCGAGAGCGGACGGTCAAAGCAGTGTGCAAGGCAGTGGACGACGGGTGGATGGTGGAAGGTGAGAGTGAGGAGCGACGTGGCCTGCTGGAAGGCATCGTGGCGTGGTGGCGAAGCGTGGAGAGCGGTGATCAGGAAGGGGAGGAGCTGTTGGACATGGCAAACGAGCTGGTGGAGGCATATCTTGACGACGACAGCGATACGTTTGTGGACGTGGAGTTTGGTGCGTTGAGCAACACCCTGCGTGTCGTGGGCATGATGGACGCGGAAGCCATTGACAAGAGTGCGTTTGATCTGGTTGTGGCCAAGGAGTGGGCTCAATCGTGGGACCAGCTGCGCAAACAGCTGGAAGACGCGTACCCAGCCGCAAGCGACAACGAGCAGCTGGAGGAGGCGCACAACAAGAGGCAGGAGGAAAAGAAGAAGGAGTTGGAGGAGGCGCGCGGAACGGAGGAGGCTGCGGAAGATGACATGGAGCTGATGCTGACGGGGCCGAGCACTCTTGCGAGTTCTGCAAAGATGGTGGATGGAGAGATGGAGATGAGTGTGTTGGGTGGGGGTGAGGCGGAATGAGAGAGGCGATGATGGTGAATGAAGCTGGAGAATTTCCTCTCACACAACCACCGGTCAGTGGTGACACACACACACACAGAGTGTGATGTGCACATGCCACTGTCAATGCTGAGCCCATCGCGTGCCATCGAGCAGGTCGAGGCAAACAAAAACACAACAAAAGTGACTCGATGTCGCTGTCTTCAACGACGCTAAACAAGCGGTCGTCGGCACAAGCACCAAGGCGCACACGGACATCGTCCAATCTGTCACGCGAGACGACGGCGGCGGTGGTTGCGACGCAGGCGGCGGCCGGATCGACGTCACGAGCGCAGACACTTCTGGCACGTCTGCAGCAGGAGCATCAGTCGGTGGGAAAGGTGAACGAAGTCATAGAAGGCAGTTCGGGCGCAAGTCCGCCGTCAAGAGTGACGTTCTCGCCGTCAAAGCGGCGGCCTCGCTCACGGTCTGGTTCGCCCTCGTCCTCGTCGCCGTCTCCCATCAGGGGACGGGGAGTGGATGGGGGGAGCAACCCGTACGAGACGTTGAATCAGTCGCGCTCCAAAAGCCCAGCGCGTGGTCAGAGGACATCGTCGCGGACACGGTCGTCGTCAGGCCTGCAGCACGCGCTGGCGAATCTGGGCTCGTCGTCAACGTCGCTGTGGAGCGTCGGGTCGTCCACACGGCTGTCTTCTGTGGATGAGAGTGGGTCGACGGTGATGTTTGGTGGGTCGTCGATGCAGGCGCAGACGGAAGAAGGCGACGCCTACGGTTCGGACGACGTGTGGTCGCTGCTTGTGGGTGAGGTGATTCCTCGGGACTGGGAGAACGTTGCGGCGTCGTTCAGCCGCACGTTGGGCCCGGACATGACGCTAACGGCGTATCCACCGGTGTGTATGTGTGCGGGGCGACAGGTGGTTGTGGCGCTGCACGAGGATGGCCGCGTCCATCAGTTTGACCTGCGTACGTCGCAATGGCGAGCAAGCGCGCTGGAAGGGCCGCGGCACAGGACAGACGGGTCGTTGACGGCGTTCAACACAAATGTGCTGTTGTACGGAGGGATTGTGACGGACAAGGGAGAGGAACAGGTGCTGGGGGACGTGTGGACGTACGCACCGAACATCCGAGTATGGACGCGGCGGAAGGAAGCCGAGCCATCGTTTGGCCATGTGTGTGCAGTGGACACAACACGTGCGCGGATGTTTGTTTACGGAGGACACAGTGGTTTGGTTGAGGATGGCCATGATGGGACACCGCACCGGGGGTTGCGAGTTTACCATGTGGATGCGGACCATTGGGACACATCGCCGCCAGAAGAAGGGGAGGTGCCACAGGCGACTGAACGGCCAGCTATGGTCTTTGTGGGTACGACGTTGTATCTGTTTGGAGGAGACGCGCACGTGGGAGTGCATGCGTACGACACTCGGCACGGAGTCTGGAGGCGTTGCGGAGAGTCTGTGGATCTGCCGTGCGAGCGGATCACACATGACAGCGCGGTGGCAATAGGCACCCGCATTGTAGTGTACCGTGAGGACGCACTGTTCATTTGGAACACAGATGCAGAGACGCCAGTGTGGCAAGCCGTTCATGTGGAAGATGGACCGGAGAGGCTGACACGAGCGGCTTGTTTGGCCCAGGGTATGGAGGCGGAGGAGGTTCACACGGATATTGTGGCGATGGCAGAGTGTGGAGGCAGTCTGATTGCGGTGTCGCCGGACGGGGGCGTGCACGAGCTGGCGTTGGTGCTGAGCGACTTTGATGAACCGGCAGCGCACGCGTCGCGCAGCGTGGTCCTGATGCATGCGTGTGAACGTGAGAATGACGATCATAGCGCATTCGCAAATGGAGTGCGATTGTACAGGGCTGGAGCAGGGCAGGAGGTGACGGCCATCCTTGTGGCGAGGACCGGGACTGGGTCAATCAAAACCCAAGGTGGCGACCACGTGCGCGCACGAGTCACTGTGGTTCCTGATGCTCAGGTAGCGCGGTGGACAAGGTGGGGTTTTGACAGCGATGGCAAGCTGGTGGAGGCGAACGAATTGCTGCTGGACGACGAAACGGACGAGCCGGGCGAGGAGGAAGATGAAGACGAAGATGGGGTGGATGAGGGACACGAAGTGCTGCAGGACGAGTTGTTGCTGACGGACAACGGCAACGGGACGTACACACTGCGATTTGCGGTGCCAGAGGCGCTTGTGGGCAGTTGGGTTCAGATCCACATGCGCGTGAACGGCAAGGCTGTGGATGGAATGGCAACGGCAGTGAGGGTGGAAGACAACCTGCGTCTGTTTCTGCAGAGAGATTGTGGGATGGATGCAGAGACAGCAGACGGGGTGCGAGAAACGCTGGTGGCGCATGGAGTTGGAGATGTCAAGACGGTGAAGCTGTTGGACAAGCACTGGGCTGGTCAATTGGGCCTTGGTGTCGGATTGACGATGCGACTGCTGCATGGCCTGGGTGAGTTTGGATCGAACGTGGGTGAGACGCGCGCGGTTGTGTCCGCAAAACGGACACTGCAACACAGGCACATGGAGCTGCCATTGAGGGCGAGCAGTGCACACGACGTATGCAATGGGGCATATGTGCGCACAGAAGCGTGGCTGGAGGCAGATGGTCTGGCAGCGTACGTGCATATTCGCTGTTGTTTGCGAGGGACCAGCTCGCACGCAGCGGTGATGCCACTTGTGATTCTGCGAAACGCGGACGGGGTGCCACTGTACGTGTGCGGTGTCTCTCAAGTTGTGGAAGCGCAGCAAAGCAGTGCAAGCACCTCTCCGCCGGAACGCGAAGTCAGGGAAATCCACACGCTGCCCCTCCCGCTGTGGGCGTACCTGTATCCCGAGTTGGCTTCGATGGATGTACTACACCACGAGAGCACTCGCAGTCAAGGTAGGTTCTGGGATGTGGCGGGTGGCTCGCTGTTGGAGACGCTGCTGCGGCAGCGCGCACTGATCCCGCTGCGCGTCTCTTTTCCCGAGCTGGAAGCGCACAAGACACGTGCGGCGGGCGTTCACAATGACTTGCTGGCGATGGTCACAGGCGATGGCTTCCGTTTTCATCTGGAAACGACAGACAGCATCCAGAACAATGCATCGCAAGTGGAGAACGCGCTGAAGCGGACGGCGGCGCGCACACAGCGGTCCTGTGTGCTCAGGAAACGTTTGTATGCACGCTTGCAAGCGCTGGCAGTGCAAGAGGGGATGCGATCATCGGTGTGGCAGCTTGACCATGAGGAGGAGGACGAGCAAGAGGAGCAGGAGGAGAAGGAGCAGGTTGCGCGCAAGATGGTCAGCACGCACCTGGCACAGTACGACAGCCGCTTGGCGCTAAAAGTTGCACGTGTGTATAGCAGCCAGTACGCACGGTTCAGCACGCTGCCGTCGACGCTGCAAGGGCAGCACAGCTTCGTGGTGGCGGCGTCGGCTGCGGCGCAGTGGGCGATGTTGGAAGCATGCACAACAGATGTGGAGGAGATTGCAAGGACGCTGAACGAACACCACGCGCTGTGGGCAGAAACAATGCGGTTTGCGGTGGGGTGAACAAAACAAAAGGCATGCTGCAGGTTGGAACCCGGAGGAAGAACAGGCGAGGCTCGTCTTCGTCGGCACTGTCGGACATTGCTCGCATGCAGACAGGGTCGCCGCCGTCGCCAATGCAGGGACGGATGCGACGACGGCGATCGTCGACGTCGTCGCGATCGGGACTGGCAGCTTCGCCTGCTGGGCCGCAGCTACGTGTGCCCAGCCACGTGACGGAGGTGACGGTGAGCAGCCCACTGGCAGAGACGAGCCACACGGAAAAGGTCGAGTCGTATTTGGAGCATTATGCCATGACGCCGCTGATTGAGATCCAGGAGCAGGCGCAGGAGGAAGACGTGGAGAAGGGTGGAGACGACGATCTTCCGCTGGACATCGATGCGCTGCTGGCAGAGCACGAGCTCACGCGGCTGAGCCTGGGCAGTGACAAAAAGGTGAAGAGCAAAAAGACAAAGGGAAAGGGAAAGGTGAAGAAGAGCAAGGGCAAAAGCAAACGGACGACGGCGAGGTCGACGTCGCAGCTGACGGCGGCGAAGCTGAAGCAGCTGGACGAGATGAGCGGCCTGAAGCGCAAGCTGAAGAGCAGCAGCAAGTCACGTGGGGTAAGCAAAGGAAGCGGGTCTCCGAGCCCTGTGTCGACGCCGGCGCAGTCTGTGGTGAGCAGCGTGTCGCAGCGAACGGGCCGGACAACACGCAGCAAACGAAGCAGCAGCAGCAACAACAGCAGGAAGAAACGACACGCAGACACGCCCATGGCTACGTTGGATATGTTGACAGCACGAGGTAGTCCGTTTGAGATGGAGAACCCTCGGCAGCGGTTGGTGTTTACACCGACGTTGCAAACGCGACGCAAACGAGCGTCGAGCAGTGCATCGGTGAGCTCGGGCAGCTCACGGCGGTCCAAGGGCAAAGTTAAGCGCATTGTCAGGGACGAGGCCGACTCGCGTGCACTGTCTCTGCGATCAAAGCTGAACACGTCGAGTCTGCGTGGGGTGCAAAAGCACACACCGTCGGGGGTGGGGCTGCCAGCCGAGACGGGGTCGGGGTACGCAGAGTCTGTGGCCAGCAGCCACGTGTCGACGTCGACTATGCGGACGTCGACGACGACGGCCAGCGGGAGGATACGAAAGGAGCGTACGCTGGAAGGGGACATCCAGCAGCTTGTGGGCTGGACGCTGGATCTGCTGGCCGGCGCAGAGGAACATCACGTGGCCATGCTGCAGAGCTATTTGAGACCATTGCACCTATATGCCATTGCAGACGCAGAGACTCTGGACAACTACGACGCGTTCATGCACAGTCTGTACGCGCGTTTCAACACGACGTCTGCGTCTGACATGGCCCTGTACAAACACCGCTCGCTGTTGGATTTGCCTGATGCGGTGATCCATCGAATCTTGCAATTCCTGGACACGCGAGATGTGATGCGGTTTGGGATGACGAGCCACGGTGCGTTTCGCCACGCCGCTCACAAGGAGCTGTGGCGATCGCTGCACTTTGCAGGGACGCAGATGCACCCGGGCAATGTCAAGGTGCTTGTGCCCAAGCTGGTCCACGTGGTGTCACTTTCCATTGTGGGAGAGGCGCTGCAGGGAGATCTTGCGGCGACGCGGGAGGCGGACGACTGGTGGCAGCGGCTGGGCTCGAACGACGGCGAGCTGATCGATTCGCTGTTGCGGTATGGCAGCAAAGACAGTGGTGAAGAGAAGCAGGTGCAATTTGATCACGCGTGCCTGCTGATGGTGGCCAACTACTGCCGCGATCTGGAGCAATTCCGGTGCAGCCACTGTGTGCTGAGTCACGAGTCGCTCGTGGCGCTTGCCTCGCGAGCAACACTGACCACACTGCATCTCACGGGTGTGGATGGCCTCCAGGACGAACAGACACTGGTGGCGCTTGGGGAGCAATTGGGGAGGACGCTTGTTGATTTGCGGCTGCAGGAGCAGAAGCTGGACGGGCGCGGCCTGGGGCTGCTGCTGACGCGTTGCGGCCCAAATCTGCACACATTGTCGCTGCGCGACTCGCACATCGACAGCTGGAATGACTTTGGGGTTGTGCTGCACACGTGTGCCACAGACAAGCTGCAGCGACTGAATGTGTCGCGGTGCAACGTGTCGATGGGCGACGACGAGCTGTTGCAGCTGCTTGATGCAGCGACTGGGCTTTGCCATCTGCATCTGGCCAACCAGCACATGGTGAGTCTGTTTGCACTGAACGAGGCGCTGAAGCAGCACGGGACACGGCTGCGCACACTGGTCGTGGACGGGTGCGACGGTCTGTGCAGTGATCTCGGGGCAAAGGTGGTCGCTCGTCGCATGCACAAACACGTCCAACACCTGGGGTTCCACGGAGGCACGCTGACAGACCATGGTCTGGGTCTGTTGGCCAAGGCGTGTCCATCGCTGCACACAGTGCATCTGGGGTTCAATGGGTTTTCGTCGGCGGCGCTGGCGGAGGCGATGGCAGCGTGGCCCAGTCTCACGCGGCTGTCACTTTGCAAGACGGAACACGTGGGCGTCAATGGGACGGATTTGGTGGCAGCAGTGGCGGTGCACCCGTCGCTGCGCCAGTTGGACGTGAGCGAGTGTGAGTATGTGACGCAAGCGGACATCGACCAGATCGAAGCCGCAGGCGCGGTGCAATGCAAAGCTTTCCGTTGACCGTTGACGAATGTCGTTGGACTCGCCATTGCTGTCGCCCACTCAGGATGGGTTTGACCAGGATATCCACGCAGAGGCAGAGGAGGCGCCGAGGTCCACGCCGAGCAGACGCCGACGCAAACCGGCAGCAGCACAGTCACATAGGCCTGGGCAGCACAAGGACACGACAGCCGCAGTGAATCCAGAATACATTCAACGCCTGGTGTCTGTGTCGTCTGTGGTATGGTGCGTTGGGTGCGAGTAGCGCGTGGGAAAGCGGGGAGTGGGAGGGCTGGTTGCAAACGCACGTCGGTGGTGTGGCAGCGACGCAGGAGGCAAGGTGGCCAAGGAAGGCGGACTGACTCTAGTGGGAACACGCGTGTGTGTGTGTGTATGTGTGCATGCGTGCTTCAATGGCCTGTAGGACGGTGCTGGCAGCTGCAAACGCCTCGGTGTTTGTCTTTTTCTGCCCCAGCAATCTGTTCTGGCACCACATGAACATGACATACTTTCTGCTGAATATCATGGGAGCCTTGATTACGTCTGTGTGCACGGCGTTTCTACAGATTAAGTACCAGTACGTGCAGACGTACCTGATGTACAGCGCCATCAAGGGCGGGTTCTGCTCTGTGTTTACCACGTTTGGCAATGTGATCGAGGACACAGACCGGCTGCTGTACTACGATCCGTGGTTTTCGCTGCTCAACCTGCTCGGCAACCTGCTGTTTGCGTTTGTGACGTACCAGATTGGCCGACTTCTGGCTCTAAAGTGGAAGACGGGCACCAACTTTTCGTTTGCGTTGATGAAGATGGAGGTGGAGGAGCGGCGCATGGCATACGAGCTGGACAGACAGCTGACGGCAGCGGCAGGGGCGGACGACGACGGGTTTGCGTACGAGGGCGGCGGCGGCGGGTCGCAACGGCGGGGCTGGGTAGGGAGGATGTTTGGGCGGCGGCAGAGGCAGCGCGAAGACCAACAGCCACTTGTGATTTCGGTGTCGCTGGGCAAGTCGAATGTGCAGGAGCTGGACAAGCACGTGCAGTACCAAAAGAGCAAAGCTGAGCGGCACGCGTCACCGCTGCCCACGCGTCGGCATCTGCTGATCCTGTCTGTGATGACGGTGATCCCCATTGCGGCGTGGATCTTTGTACGCTTTGCGCCGGCATCGTTCATCCCGGTTGGGTACACGCCGGACGACTACTTTTTCGAGTTTACAGTGTCCATGTTTTGGAACGTGAGCGGGGCGCTGACGGGGGGTTACCTGGGCAACAACGAGAGCAAGACGGAGGTGCAGTGGGGCACGTTCCGCGTCAACATGATCTCGTGTGTGCTCATTGCGCTGGCGCACAACGTGTTGATGTTCCGCCAGTACTTTCCGTACGGCACGGACGCAGACGGGACGATCAACCTGCGCTTTCTGCTGGTGGTGTCCCACTTTATCACCGACTTTTGCGGGAGCGAGAGCTCGTTTGCAGGCCTGATCGACGAGACGACGTCGCTGTACAACATGGACATTCCCAAGAAGATGGCCGCACGCAACCTGTTCTACACACTATTTGTGTGCCTGGCTGCGTTTCTGGCGGTGGTGTATGCCGTGCGCTTGGTGGTGTTTCTTCATTGAGGGCATCACGCGACGGTGAGGTCGTCGTCAAAGTAAAGGTGGATGGCAGGAATGTAGGCTTCGTCGTCCATGCCAAGCTCAAACAGCTCTTGGGATTCGTCCACGAGGCCGTTCTCATCGAGGGTAAAGTCATGCGAGAGCGGTTCACCCAGCCTGGTCCAGGTGTAGCTCTCTGCGTGCGCGTTGATGTCGAGGTAGCGGTCGCGAATTTCGCCGAGGGTTTCCTCGGCACACACCTCCAGAATGTCTTCGCTCTTGGTCAACATGTTGACAATCTTGATTTTGCGTGTCTTTGTGCTAACCTTGCCGATGCGGTAGGTGGAGTCCTGCCACCAGGGGGTCTCAAAGTCGCGTTCCCAGCTCGTGGACGGGAACGGCGGTGGAATGTGCAGAAAGGTGCCCTGGGGCGTGTAGTAGACACGCAGGTTTGACTTTGGGTCGATGTGTGTTTTGATCTGTGGGCGGGAGGGAGGTGAGGGTGGGTGAGGGTGGGTGTCGGTGGGGGAAGAGGGGGGGGTGGGTTGAAGGTGCAACGGTTAGAATCGAAAAGCAGAGTGGAAAAGGGGCGGCAGAGGACGAGCAAGGGGTGGAATGGATACGTGGGCGATGCCATGCTGTACGTACATCCTGTGTCTTTTCATCGAACCAGTGGGAAATGTCGTTGCCGGCTTCCTTGATGAGCGGGGCGACGAGGTAGGCGTCCTTGTGGTCCTGGTACTGGGCGACGAGGGAGGTCAGGTCGTAGACATGACCCAGCCAGCTGAGCCAGAGAGAATCTGTGGTGCAGTGCTCAGCGACTTCGGATGGGGCGTAGAAGCGTCGATGAGGGCCTTGGGAGCTGGAGTTTGAGCTGGAGGCGTACATCTTGCGCAGGCGTTCGCGTTCAGCGAGCTCGCTATCCTCGTAGCCCCCTCCCTCGCGGGGGGAACTAGGCGGAGAGCGCTTGGGCTTGTACATGGAGGATGTTGGTTGGAGCGGGTCGTTGGGCGGGCGGGCGCGCGGAGGTGGGGCCAGGGAAAGCGAGAATGGAGCACATGCGGCAGGAGCGTGGTGTGCGTGGCTATATGGCGCCGTTGGACATTTGTGTGAGCATTGGAGAGTCGCACAGGCGGGAATGTGGTGTGGTGCACTCGTTTTCGCCGTGTTGCGGGGTCGGGGCGGTGGTGGCCATGCTGGTGGGCGCCGTGCTTGCGTTTGTGTACAGAGAGGATGGGACGGCGGTATGGTTTGGCCTGCTGTCTGGAGTTTCGGTGACGGTGGCCGTGTGTGCGGTGTGTGGGCACTTTGTGTCGAGCATAGTGCTGAGCAGCTCGTTGGCCAAGGCGCAGCGTGGCTGGAGAGCTGGCCTGGGTCTGGAGGGGGATGAGAATGAGAGTGCAGAGAGTGCAGATGTCGAGACCGAGGGTCGCGTTTGAATGGGTGGTTCATTCGAGGTCGCCGTCCATTTGGGCTTCTTTGATTTCTTCGAGGACAAACTCGCAGAGGTCCTCGGCGTAGCCAAACTGGCGCATCTGTGAGCGGCGCAGTTTGTTGTAGGCGAGGAGCCAGCGGAAGAGGCATGTGGTGTCGACCGGGTGTGTGGCAAGGGTGTCGATACACTCCTGGAGGGCGGCGGCGAGTTCTGCGTCTTCAAAGGTAAAGAAGACCATGTCGCGGCCGACATGGGAGGCGGCGAGCCATTGGATGAAGAATTTTGCGTGGTGGTCGCCATCAAAGGCGCCGCAGCCCCAGCGGCCTGTGGCAAGAGGCTGGAGGCCCGAGTCGGAGTGTGCGTCGGCCACGGTGTCCTCGGTGACCATGAAGCCGCAGAAGGCCTTGTTGAGCTCGCGCTCAAGGTGCTCGCGCTGGTACTGCTCTTCGGCGTTGCGGAAGCGGGAGTAGTCGAGGGCGTCGATGACGGTGATTTCGTTGGGACGGCGACCGTCCTGGGCCACGGCAACGGGGTCCTTGCAGTCGCCGTCAAAGACAAAGGAGCTTGCGTAGCCCGAGCCCCGGTTGAAACGCTCTGCGCCGACGATGCACATGGCCTCGTGGTCGTCGAAAACGTGTGTAAAGAGGCGGCTGACGATGAGTTCTGGGCAGAGGAGGAACATGATCTCCTCTTGGACGGCGCCACGACCAAGGACGCCGCCGCCAATCCACTTGTTGGCAAAGTCAGCCTTGAGGTGACCGTGAGCGTCGTCGATGGAGCCGGAGGTTTTCAAGGAGCAGGGTGTGAGGGCGGCCTTGTCGGTTTCCCAGTCCACCGGGTCAAGAAGGACCCTTCGCTCAAAGGAGAGCAAGCCTGCGTGGTCGTGTGCGCTATCGACACACATGCGACGGAAGTAGTTGAGAATGCAGCGGAACTTTGCGGCCTGGGTGTCTGTGCAGGCGCGCGCGTAGCGGTCTTGCGGGAGAAAGAGGGAGTGGAAGTTGATGCCAGGGAGGAGGGTGGAGGCAGAGGATCGACGCTGGGGCTGGAGGGTGCCGAACCAGGCGTTTGCAAGGAGGGTGACAATCTGTTCTTGGGAGAGGCGAAGACGTGCGGGAAGGTCTTGCTTGAGGAGCGGGATGGGCTGGGCGCAGAGGTGGGGCAGTTTGAGAGCAGTGCGTTGGAGAAATGGAAGGATGTCCTCGAAGAAGAGGTCTGCGTCGTCTTGGGAGGCGTGGCGTGTGAGAAAGTGGACAAGGCCTGCGGCGTCGTCGCGGCTGTACATGGGTTGGCCGTTGTGGTGGGCGAGTGTGGCGATGACGTCGACAAGGTGATCGACGTCTGGGATGGGCTCAGAGAGGAGTTCGTGGACAAGGGTCCACCAGGAGTCGTGCTCGGGGTGGTCGATGCGCCACTGGGGTGAGCACGGGAGGCGGACGTGGTCGTCGTCCCATGCATCGGTGTATCCTGACGGTAAGAGGGCCTCGAGGTCTTTGAGGCTGGCGTGTTTGACGCGCATGGCCATGGTTCCGCTGGAAAAGGTGAGCGAAGCCTGGAGGTGACGTTTTGACGGGGAGGAGGTTGTGGTAGAGGAGGAGGAGGAGGTGGTGGTGGTGGAAGGGGACCGGGACGGGGAGGATTGGGATGAGGTGGTGTGGCGGTACTTGCTGCGGTGGGAGGCGTCTTTGCGGTAGCAGTTGGGGTCGTGTTTGCAGAGGGGCCGGGACTGAGGGTCGTCGAGATCCATTCCCGGGAAGTTTGGGTCTGATTCGAGCCAGTAGTGGCGGAATTGGGTGCGGTGGGAGTCGCTTGTTTGGTAGCAGCCTGGGTGGAAATGGCAGAGGGGGAGGTGAGAGGAGGAGGAGGAGGAGGTGGTGGTGGTTTGTGGGTTGGACAGGCGGCTGAACATTTGGTCGATGGTCATTTGGGATGAGGGAGAGGAAGAGGAGGAGGAGGAGGAAGAGGAGGAGGAGGAGGAGGAGGAGAGGTAGGGGTTTTGTTTGCGGCGACGTTGGGACATGGCGAGAGAACGGGGGCGAGGGAACGTGTGGTTGGGAAAGGTGGGGCAAGCTGGGCACGTCAGGCGTCCTGGACGTTTTCACCTGCGTAGCCGCGGTAGTACGAGGCCACATTGTCCTTGACAACGTCCCAGGAGGCGTCAAAGGCAGCAAGGACGGCGTCGTCGAGAGGGTCCGTGTTTGTGAGGCAGGCGAGGTTCTGGTCGAGGTGCTCCTGCTTGGATGCACCGAGGACGATGCCGTCGCCCTTGGAGGCGTCGAGCAAGGAGTGGTTGGAGAGCCAGCGGAAGGCTGCATCGACCATGGTGATGTTGGAGGCGTCGCAGGCAGTGGCGACGTCTGCGAGCGAGTCAAAGAGCTCCTTCTTCCAGAAGCGGTCACGGTACATGGATGCGTTCTTGGAGTTGTTGAAGCGGGTGCCCTGCTCAGGCTCGGCGTCGTAGGTGTGCTTGCCGCTGAGGACGCCGCCGGCGATGGGGTTGTAAACGTAGAGGGCGATGTCGAGCTCGCGGAGGGTGGGGATGAGCTCGGCCTCAATCTCGCGCGTGACGGCGTTGTACATGGCCTGGTAGACGGTGGGTACAATGGCACCCTGCTTTTCGGCCTGGATGGCATGGATTTTGCGGACGTCGCTGGCGTGGTAGTTGCTCAGGCCGAAGCGGGAAAACACACCCTGGGTGTAGAGCTCGTCGATGGCCTCGAGGGTCTCTGTGATGAGGACGTTTTGGTCGGGGGCGTGGAGGTAGAGGGTGTCGACTGAGTCGGTCTGGAGAGAGGCAAGCGAGACCTTGGCCTGCTTGAGGACGTTTTCCTTTGCCAGGCCGCCGTCGTACCAGGGGTTGACTTTGATGGCAACGGCGGTCTGTGCACGACGCTGACCATCGTCTGCAGAGAGCATGTCGCCGAGGAGCTCCTCGGTGTGGCCGCCGCAGTAGAGGAGGGCGGTGTCGAGTTCGGGCGTGCCCTCGCGGTTGTTCTCTGCGTGCCAGGCGACAAAGGCATCGACCATCTTTGTGGCCGGGGCGAGAAGGACCTGGTCGCCCATGGTCATGGTGCCAAGAATTGCTTTGACGGGGGTGGTGGACATGGTTGTACTGTAGGGAGTTTTGGTGGGTGGAAGAGGGTGAAGGGGGGGGGGGGGGACGTTGTGTGTGTGGGTTTACTTTGGTGTCTTCGAGTTTGGAGAGTGGGAAGAGCGGTAAAAGTCGCGTGCAGCTTGGGAGCCGGAAGGGATGCGTGCGGAGGGGCGGCGGAAGGAGAAGATGCCGGCGGCAGCGATGAGGAGGAGGGGGAAGCCGTAGAGGAGGGCAGTTTGTACATCGAGGGGTGGTGAGTAGAGGACGTGTTCGCCGTAGTTGGAGACGAGGTGCTCCATGACTTGGTCGTCGCTGTCGCCGCCGTGGATGCGTTGGAGGACGATCTTGCGGAGCTTGATGGCAATCTCGCTGTTGCTGTCCTCTATACTCTGGTTGGCACAGGTGAGGCAGCGGATGTTGAGGCCGAGGGCACGTGCACGTGCGCGTGCGTCTTCTGGGGAGAGCGTGGAGCGGGAGGAGGAGGAGGAGGAGGAGGAGGAGGAGGAGGAGGAGGAGGGCTCAGCAGCATGGACGCGGAGAGGGGCGTAAAGGGGAGAGAGAGGGGAGGGGAGGAGGGTGCAGAGGGCTAGGCCGCAGAGAGGGCGGGACATGGTGGGGATTGGAAGGGCGGGCGCGCGTGGAGGCAAAACGAAGCAAGCGCCATGAAAGCAACGACCCAAGTGGCAATCATGCTTGTGTGTGTGAGCGCGGTACTGTGCGGACAGATGCATGTGGTGGAGGACGTTTCTGTGGGCGACGACGAGAGCGTGGTGATGACCAAGTATGGCGCGGTGCGCGGCGTTGTGATGGACGACGTGCGGGTGTTCAAGAGCGTGCCTTACGCGAAGCAGCCTGTGGGAGATCTGCGGTTTGCGTCGCCAGAGGCACCGGACGCGTGGAACGAGACGTACAACGCAACAGAGTTTCTGCCAGCATGCGTAAGTGAGAGGGACGGTGCGCATTCACGCAAATGGAGGAAAAAACGGGAGACGGGCTGATTGCTAACTCGTGGCACAGCCGCAGGTGTGCTCGTTGCCGAACGAGACTTGCCCTACGCCGCCGTTTTCGGAGGCGTGCCTGGGTCTGAACGTGTGGACGCCACGTGCGTCTGGACTGGGCGACGGAGGCCTGCCGGTGATGGTGTGGATTCATGGCGGGCGGTACGAGCAGGACAGCGCCAACTCGGAGCTGTACAATGGGCACTACCTGTGCAATAAGACCGGGGTGTTGCTGGTGACCATCCAGTACCGTCTGGGTGTGCTGGGCCAGCTGGTGACGGACGAACTGGACGGGAACTACGCAAGCCAGGACCAGCGTCTGGCGCTGCAGTGGGTGCAAGCAAACATCGGGGCGTTTGGAGGAGACCCGTCTCAGGTGACACTGTTTGGGCAGAGTGCAGGGGCTACGAGCACGAGCGTGCACCTGACGTCGCCGAAGAGCAAGGGCCTGTTTGCGCGGGCGATTATCGAGTCGAACCCGTGGACGCTGTCGATCAAGACGCGAGAGGAAGCGCTTGTGTTTGGCAACCTGTTCCTGAAGGACGTGGGATGTTCGGACGTGGCATGCCTGCGTGAGAAGAACGTGAGCGACATCATCAGCGCGCAATACCAGTCGCAGAACCACCTGCCGCTGCACGACCCGTTGAGCCTGTTTATGCCGTGGGTGCCTGTGATTACGCCCGGGTCGGACGAGCTGCCGATGAACCCGATCGACGCAATCCGACAGGGCCAGTTTTCTGATGTGCCACTGCTGCTGGGCCACGTGCACGACGAGACGGAGCTGTTTATCTGGGAGGCGTTTGCAAACAAGGTGAGCGACGCCAAGTACATTGGGCTTGTGACGGCGCTGTGGGGCGCAAATGCGGTGCAGCTGCTGGAGATGTACCCGCCGCACAAGATCACGGTGAAGAACGACACGCGGCCGCAGCTGGCGGAGCTGAGCACGGACGACATGTTTATCTGCATCTACCGCAACCTGTCGCGCACGCTGAGTGCGGGCACGCGGCCGGTGTGGAAGTACATGTTCAACTACATCTGGAGCTTCTCGAAGGAGGGGTGGGGCCCCAACTACGAAGAGTGCTGGGACAAGGTGTGCCACGCGGAGGAGCTGCCGTTTGTGTTTAACAGCGCATCGGGCATGTTTACGCCAAACGCAGACGACGCGGCGGTGGCCAAGACGGTCAGCACGTACTGGAGCAACTTTGCGCGGTCGGGCAACCCGAACGAACCGGAGAGCGTGGCTGTGGAGTGGCCGCAGTACGACGGAAGCGTGGATGCGATCATGGAGCTGGGTCAGCCGGCGCAGATGATCAGCAAGTACCGTGATTCGTATTGTGACGCGTGGGATACGATTGGCTACGACCATGGCCTGGGGCCGCAGTGAGAAGCAAAGAAACCGAAGGAATAGACATGTTGAAGCCAAAGGTTTTGCTTCAGGTGATGGAGCAGGTGATGGAGGAGGGAGACGTGACGGGTGCAGCGTAGGTTGTGTGGCGGGCGGGGTTGAGAGGGTCGCGGGGCAGGTCTAACATGCAGCGTGGGCACAGTCTGTTCAACGCAGAAGGGTCTGTGGTGGCGTCTGTTGGCGCAAAGGAATCGAACAAGCTGGTGGGCGCAATCACGTGAGTGGAGAGGGCGTGGTATTGGGTAGCGGGGCAGAGTGGAGATCCACGCATTTCGAGGAGGATGAGAAAACGGCTGACACAGGCGCGGGTAGGTCGAACATCTGGTCGGCGTATGTGAACTCGGGCGAATCGTCGCTGGACGACGGGGAAATGGACGATGGGGAGCTGGAAGTGCTGCTGATTGACAACACGAGCGGACGGCTGGCGATTACGGACGTGGCCGGGCTGACTCTGTGCGTGTACGCGGGAGAGGACGTGGAGCTGGGAACACTGAAGCACAAATTGGATACTCTGGCGGAGTATCTTCGCCCTCAGCTGGACCAGCTTGGCGCGGTGGATGTGTAAGAGCGGAACTGGGGGGGAGGAGGAGTTGGGAGGAGGGGAGGAAAATGAAGGACGGGTTTGCATTGGGATGCGAGGATGGGAGGGTTGGAGTTTGGGTCTTGGGTTGAAAAGGGGGTGGAGCGGGCGTGCGCACTTGGGGCCAAGAGGAAGAAGAGAGTGCAGGGTTCAGCAGAGAAAGAGAATGTCTCGACACTTTTGGGCAAGCGCAATTCCGGTTTCATGGGCGCTGGAGACACAGGGTGGGGAGTTGGAGGTGCAAAAGGCGCAGTTTGGTGATTGTCCGATGCAAGTGTTTGCGTTGGAGGGTCGTGCGGCTGTGGAGGTGGCTGTGTCGCGGGAGGAGTTTGTGGTGGGGCTGGGAGGTCTCGAGGAAATCGCGAGCAAGGAGGAGGATGGAAAAGTGTCGCAGGTGTTGTTGGCCCATGCGCCAGCATGTCCGTGTGCAGAGGTGGAGGTCGGGGAGGAAGAGAAGGAAGGGGCGGAGGTGCAGCTGGCGGCGGTGATTGCGGCGTACAGGCGCAAGGAGGAAGGGGGCCCGGTGGAGTTTCTGTTGACGAAGAGGCAGTCGACCATGCGTGTGTTTCCCAATGTGTGGGTTTTCCCTGGAGGGCATCTGGAGGCGAGAGAGCTGCCGCAGGAAGGGGCGGCGCGGGAGCTGCGGGAGGAAACTGGATTGGAGGTGGATGTGGGAGACGTGGAGCCTGTGTTGGTGTGGGAGAGCGTGTATCCTCCGTTTGCAGACCAGGGGAGGCCGCAGCGGCAGCATCTGGTGGTGTTTTTCGCGGTGGAGGTGCCGTGGGACACGACGTTGACGATGCAGGCGGAAGAGGTGCAGGCGTATGCGTGGGTGTCTGAGGAGCAGGCAAGAGAGATTGTGGCCGGGCAGGACGATGATGTGGATGAGGCAGATGAGCGGTGGGTGGAGATTCTGGTGAGTGTGGACGGAAAGACAACGACGGGCAAGGTGAGCGTGTCGAGCATGGCAAGCAATCGCAGCGAGCATCGAGTGGGCACAGCGCACAAGGCAGCGATGGAGGTTTTGTTGGAGCGAGAGGGTGGGATCAGGTCGAAGGAGGAAAAGGACGATTGAGCTTGCCTTCCTCGTCCAGGACGTTGGCCACCTTGCTGATGATGCTTGCACCTTTGCTGGCGGACATCTTGATGAGAGAAGTGGGAATGGAACCCTTGGGATCGGCATTGGCGACGTAGGTGACGCGGCAGCTGGTGTCGGAAAGCGGGAGGATGTGGAAGCCACCCGGGCGGAGGACACCGCGAACGTGCGAGGAAGTCTCGGGGCAGTCTTGGACGTCCACGCTGCAACCGCAAACCATGAGGGCGCCTGTGTCCGGGTCGCGGTGGAGGACCCGGAGATACGTGAAGTCGCGGCCCGTCGTAGGCCAAACACGCTGGTATTTCAGGTGGATGACAGCATGGTGGATATCAATGTACTCGAGCTGGTCGACAGCTTCGATGATGTTGTCCCAACGGTCGCGGTAGGACGGGTTGGCGACGATCTGGAAAAAGTCTTTGGCGGAGGCGTCGACGTCGGCCACTGAGCGGACGCAGTTGGGAAAGGCGTCGTCAGCGGTGTTTGCATAAACCTGTGCACCGTCTGCGTCATGGGTGTACTCCCAGGCGTTGTCTGGGTTCTTGTTGGCGGCGTCGAGGAGGAGGGCGTCGAGGACGCTCTGGGCGACATCGAGGAGCGGATGGTCTGTGTCGAGCGGATCCCACGGCATGTCGTCGTAGGGAATCTGGTTGATGTGGTCTGTGGAGGACATTGAGGACGGGGAAAGCGGGAATAGGGCTGGGCGCGCAGGAGGAGGCACGGGAGAAGAGGGTGAGTGGGAACGAGAGGCAAGAGGAGAGAGTCAGGAGGGAGTGGCTGACACGCAAGGAGTGGCAGCGAGTACAGCGTGCACAGGATGCAGGTGCAGGGTGGGCCAAAGGCGTACAAGGTGCGTGTGCGGGATGATGGGCGGAAGCGCAAGCTGGTGGAGATTGAGATTGTGGATGAGACGGACTCGGAATCGGATTCGGAGGATGACGTGGATGACCTTGTGGTTGTGGCGGCACCTGTGGTGAAAAGGCGGCGGGCAGAGGTGTCGGCGAATGCGACGGATGGATCAACGACCACTGTTGAGCCTGTGGTTGAAAGTGGAAAGAGCGCAGACGGAGTACTGGCACAAAAGGTTTGGGAGGTGATGTGTGCAGGGGCACGTGACCTTGTGAGGAGCACACTGATGGAGGGCGGGCGAAAAGAGGAGCAGATCGAGGCAGTTTTGGCGGGACTGGACGCGGAAGGGCGGGCGTGTTGGGAGGAGCTGGGAAAGGTGCTGTACATGCCTGAGCTGCACAAGAAAGGCAGTCGAAACCAACGGGGGAGGCGTGTGTCGACGTGGGTCAAGGCGCACGAGAGGAGGGCGGCGAATCAACAGAAGAAGAAGAAGGGGAAGGGCAGGGCTGGAAGTGAGGGTAGGAAAGGCAAGGGGGATGGGAGAAAGGGGGGCAAGGTGGCCAGGAAGGGGAAGGACGGTAGGAAGGGGAAGGGGAGTAGGATGGAGAGGATGGAGAGGAAGGAGAGGAAGGAGAAGGGGAGGAAAGGGTCTGGGAAGGTGATGTACAAAGGAGGCATCGCAGAGGCAGCAGAGGTGGATTGGGAGAGGCTGGATGGTCTGTTGTGGCCCGTGATGGTGTTGCCTGGGCTGGCTGGGGCGAGCAGCAAGGTGGTGGCGGACCACGCCAAGGTGTCTGTGGACAAGGTGAGGATGTGGAGGGCGAGGAACTTGTTGGAGCAGGAGAGGTAGGGTGGGGGAGGGTGGGGGAGGGTGGTGGAGGGTGGGGGTATGGTGGGTGAGGGTGGAGGTGGGTGAGGAGGATTCGGAAGGAGGGGTGTGCCTGTGGACACGTTTGCAGGGGATGGAGGGAAAGAGAATGCGCTGGAGAGGGGGTTGAGGGAGGGGGGTGAAACAGTGGTTGAGGTGTTGCGGGCGTGGGGTTCGAAACCGAGAGCGAGAACGGTGGAGATGGTGAGGAAGGCAGGGTGGAGGAAGGCGTGGCATTGGATTGGATGGGGTGGACAGGTGGATGAGGCGATGGAAGTGGCGTTGGTGATGAATGGGGAGGAGAGGGAGGCGATGTTTGAGTGTGGGGAGATGGATGAGTATGTGGAGGAGAGAGGGTGGGAAGGGTGGGTGACACTGCCGGATGAGGTGATGGAGAGGGTGGTGCAGTGGGTGGGGAGGGGAGGGTGAGTGGGAGGGAGTGGGAATGAATGCGTTCATTCGAGGCGCTGGCGTTTGGAGGAGGAGGAGGAGGAGGAGGAGGAGGAAGGGTCTTTGCGCTTGGGGAGGGTGAAGGAGGGGATGGGGTAGGCGTTGACGAGTGTATAGGTGGTGGGACGGGTGGCGATGTGGGGTGTGATGCGGTCGATGAGGGTGTGGAGGAGGGTGTGCAGTGTTGCGTCGTTGGGTTTGGGGTTGTGAAGCCAGGCGATCTTGAGGGAGAGGGAAGTGACGCCGCGGGTGAGGGTGTTGCTGATGGCAGGTGCGACCTGCCTGCAGGTGAGGCGTGGTCTGAGGAGGCGGACAAAGAAGGCCAGGTCGACAGGCGGCACGCCAACGTTGCCCAGCGCCAGGATGATGTGTCGCAGCAGGGACTGCAGGTCGCCGTTGTTGATCAGCTCATGCAGTGCCTGGTGTTCATGTGAGTGCTGATGGCGAGGGTACTTGGCTGCGCGTGTCTTCATGTGTGCCAGCAGCGTCTGGAACTCCCGCGCCGTGCAGCTGCCACGCTCGTCGCTGAGAGAGTGCGCTGCCCAGCCACTGCGCACAGTCTCAGGGTGCCACTTTTCCACCTCGGTGGTGGGAAGATGGTGGTCGTAGTCGCATTGTGTCCAGTGTGGGTCGCTGTCGTTGTCGGTGGGGCGTCGTGCTTTCTGCAGCCACAGCTGGGTCTGCTTCTGTTCCTTCCAGGTGTTGGGATGAGGCCTGTCGCCGAGATTTTCCATCTCTGTCATAAGCAGGTGGAGGAGGGCGTAGTTGGGGTCGCCATGGTCGTGTGGCTCCTCCAGCCAGCACACCTTCAACCCAGCCTCGGTCACACCCATGGCCAGACCAGCGTTGTTGATAGCAAGGAAGCACGCCTTTTGATCCATGTCTCGGCCGAGAAGGGTGAGGCAGAAGGCCATATCGCCCTGGGAAAGGGGAATGTTGCCCAGAGCGAGCTGAATCTGTCGGACAAGCGTGGTCGTAGTGCCATGGCAGACCACAACACGCGCCTGCAGTGTCATGAGGTCGGGGATGTCGTCGATGGGATGCTCGTTGGCCAGGGTGTGCATGTGGTTCAGCAGTGCCGTGTGCTCCTTCTTGTTGCTGTGGCTGCGCTCGCTCTTGCGCCAGGACGTCCAGCCGCTGCGCACAACGCCATCTGGCAGTCCATCCTCCACGGCCATGTTCTCCTTGTCCGTGGGCTCGGGCAGAACAAGCTCGGGAATGCGGAGGAAGTTGACGGCGTGGACGGTGATGGGGCGGGTGGTGATGTGGGGTGTGATGCGGTCGATGAGGAGGTGGAGGAGGGTGTGCAGTGTGGCGTCGCTGGGTTTGGGGTTGTCGATCCAGGTGATCTTGAGGGAGAGGGAAGTGACGCCGCGGGTGAGGGTGTGGCTGATGGCAGGTTGCACCTGCTTGTAGGTAACGTGTGGCCTGAGGAGGCGGACAAAGAAGGCCAGGTCGACAGGCGGCACGCCAACGTTGCCCAGCGCCAGGATGATGTGTCGCACCAGGGACTTCAGGTCACCGTTGTTGATCAGCTCACGCAGTGCCTGGTGCTCGTGTTCGTGCTGATGGCGAGGGTGCTTGGCTGCGCGTGCCTTCATGTGTGCCAGCAGCGTCTGGAACTCCCGCGCCGTGCAGCTGCCACGCTCGTCGTGGTTGGCTTTGCTCCAGCCAGTGCGCACAGACTCGGGATGCCACTTGTCCACCTCGGTGGTGATGAGGTGGTGGTCGTAGTCGCATTGTGTCCAGTGTGGGTCGCTGTCATTGTCAGCAGGGCGTCGTGCTTCCTGCAGCCACAGCTGGGTCTGTTTGTGCTCCTTCCAGGTGGTGGGATGGGCTGTGTCGCCAAGAGTGTCCATCTCTGTCATGAGCAAGTGGAGAAGGGCGTAGTTGGGGTCGCCGTGGTCGTGTGGCTCCTCCAGCCAGCACACCTTCAACCCAGCCTCTGTCACACCCATGGCCAGACCAGCGTTGTTGATAGCAAGGAAGCACGCCTTTTGATCCATGTCTCGGCCGAAAAGGGTGAGGCAGAGTGCCATGTCGCCCTGGGAGAGGGGAATGTTGCCCAGAGCGAGCTGAATCTGTCGGACCAGCGTCAACAGGGTGCCATGGCAGACCACAACACGCGCCTGCAGTGTCGTGAGGTCAGGGATGTTGTCGATGCGATGCTCGTTCGCCAGAGTGTGCATGTGGTTCAGCAGTGCCGTGTTCTCCTTCTTGTTGCTGTGGCTGCGGTCGTCGCTGTGTCCCAATTTCCACCCTTTGCGCTCAACACCATCTGGCAACTTGTTCGTCTTGTTCACGCCTGATTTCCTCCCTGCGCCGTTGTCTCCGTTCTTGGCCCTCCTTGCCCGTGTGCTCGACGTTCCTGTCTCTGTGCCACTGCCAGCCGTGACCCTGCGCCTGCGCCGTCCGCTGGGTTTCATCCTTTTGGGACCAGTAAGTCGGCTGGTGTCGCCTCTGCGACGTTGTGCATGGCCTCTGCTTGTGCGTTCCGGCTGACATTCGTCCGTGTCCTCCTGTTCCATGTCGTCTGTGTCGTCGTCGCTGTCGTCCTGCGGCATGTACTCCTCATCCATGGCATCGTCAGTGTCTGCAAAGCTGAGTGGGCCCTGAGTTTCCAACTCGTCGTCCACGTGCTGCTGGGTTGCGTCGTTTGCCTCGCCGTCTTCTTCATACGTCTCCATCCCTGAGCTTGTCATCCACTCTGTGTTGCTGGTGATTGACCGTGGTTCACGGTGGCCAAAGTTCAGGAACATCAGGTCCTCCACGTCGCCGGTGTCATGTGTGAGTGTGTCCTGGTCTGCGTCGTCGTCGTCGCTGTCTCCAGTCTGCCGTGTGCCCTGGTGGGAGGAGGACGACGATGTGGTGGTCGATGTTGTTCGTGTGATGCCGACAAAGGCAGGGCTGATGCGTTTCGGGACGCGGTTGTGGTTTGAGGTGGGTGGAGCAGGCGGAGGCTGCAACGGAGTCTGAGCGGAGTGCATCTGGGCGGTTTGTCGCGGCTGAGGAGGAGGCGGAGGAGGGTAGGCGTAGTATGGGTGGCCCTGATGAGCATATGCGTGGTGTTGCTGCAGGCGGGTGTTGACAGGAACCCAGATGATGGGTGGTTGTGGGTGCTGGTACGGGTGTTGTACGCTAGAGACGGGCAGCATGTTCGGAAACGGCTGGGCGGCCATGGGAGGGACCATGTACCCGTAGCTGTGGCGGAGACGGGAGGGGAAGGGCGGGGTGGGAACGGTGAGCGGAAGGCGCAATGGACGCCGTCAGGGCAGAAGCGGGGTGAAGGGAGGCTGGAACCAGCAGAGAGGGAAAACGGAGGAGATTGGCAGACCGGGAAACTGGCAACGGGGAGGGCAGTGACAGGGGAGAGGGGATCGGAGAAGAGCGGAGAAGGCAGCGGCGGTGGTGATGGGGAAGTGGAGATGCAGGGGAGGAGTGCGGGGAAGCATCAGAGGCATGCAGAAGGCAAGGAAGCGGGAGAAGCGGGCAGTCAGAAAACGGAGTGGAAGGCAGAACGCACGTTGGGTAGGTGTTGGGTGTGTGTTGTTGCTTCGGAGTGCTTGAGTAGTCTTTGTCCATGGTGGCGGTGGTGGTAGTGGAGTGGATGTGGATTGTGTTGGACTGGTGGAGGGTGTTGTGGGTGTTGGTGATATTTTGGTTGAAGGCGGATGGGCAGTGCTGACTGCGCGGCGTTGCAGGACGACGGCCACTCACCAGCGACATTTCCACTCCCACCCATTGCCCACTGCCCCATGTCACCACCCAACACAGCCACCCCACCAACAGTCACAAGCACAACTCACATGACATAGACCGGACACGCCACAACAAAACTAATCTTCACAAAAAAAAATAGAGTTAGGATTAGGGTTAGGGTTAGGGTTAGGGTTAGGGTTAGGGTTAGGGTTAGGGTTAGGGTTAGGGTTAGGTTAGGGTTAGGGTTAGGGTTAGGGTTAGGGTTAGGGTTAGGGTTAGGGTTAGGGTTAGGGTTAGGGTTAGGGTTAGGGTTAGGGTTAGGGTTAGGGGTTAGGGTTAGGGTTAGGGTTAGGGTTAGGGTTAGGGTTAGGGTTAGGGTTAGGGTTAGGGTTAGGGTTAGGGTTAGGGTTAGGGTAGGGTTAGGGTAGTTAGGGTTAGGGTTAGGTTAGGGTTAGGGTTAGGGTTAGGGTTAGGGTTAGGGTTAGGGTTAGGGTTAGGGTTAGGGTTA